>PVLD010010688.1:0-69445 GCA_004027595.1 Dinomys branickii | reverse complement strand
CTTTCTTTCTCATATGTCTTTCTGGCTTGTAGGGAGGCTCCCACTAGGAGTAGTGTAAAATGCTATGCTCACATCCGTTATGCAGTCAACACACTCAATGGTGCTGCTACCCAGTGTTACTGAGCACCCGGAAGGCTCCAAGCTCTTTATGTTACCTCCTTGACCAGGTGTTTTATATTAGTTTTGTTTTGTTTTGCTTTTGGCGCTGAAAATCAAACTCAGGACCTTATGCTTGCCAGGCAGGCACTTGTGCCGCTGAGCTATATACCCAGCCCTATATTACCTCTTTAAAACCTTGCCACAACTCCTCTTTAGTAGGAACAAATGTATCTCCATCTCAGCAACAAGGAATCTGGTTTCCAGAGAGGTAACATGATCTACTCTATGCCACAGCTAGGAGATGCTTGCATTTCTGTTTTAAAAGAGAGACAAAGAGGCCTGGGGACCAAAGTGGGGAGGCGGAAGGAGGGCTGGGGCTTCCCAGGGTGGATATTCACTACCAGGGCATTGGCCTGGTGCCTTCAGTCCTGGGTTTCTCAAACTGGTATGTGCATTGGAGTCCTCCGGAGGATGCTTTGAAAAAAAACTATTTTCTTTTGTTTGTTAAGAGACATTCGTGGAAGGGAATCCACAGCCTTCTAAATGCTAAGCAAGTACGCACCACTGACCCCGCCCTCCTGCTTTACAATTTAAAACATAGATAGCTGGGCTCTAGGCCCTGGGGTTTCTGATTTCCTAGGTCAGGGATGAGACCTGAGACTCTGTTTCTCCTAACTTGTAGGTGATCCCGATTCTGCTGGTAGGACACACTTTGAACGCTGCTGTGCCTGGACCTTTTCCCCAGGCTGACTTTCAGGGGTCCAGAGCTTGGTTTCTGAGATCATCAGTGTGCCCTGGAAACAGGCTCATTATGTCCCAAGACCTCTAGGAGGTTAATTGGGTTAAAGGGTGAAACTTTCACAGGACTAGTCACAAGGGCACCTGACAGATCCCAGAAAGGACAAGTCCAAGGTGTTAATGAGGTCTTCTGCTTGGAGGTGAGCAGCCCTCCCTCCAGGGAATTGCCTGGGACAGGAAGTTCTTCCTGAGGGAGAAAGGACCAACGCGCAGTTCTGGAAGCTGGGCTGAGTCCAGCATGCCCAGGCTTGGTGGAGGCACTAGAGATGGGCAGGGTCGCTCTCAGATACTCTCCAGAGGAAGATTTTGGAAAATGGCTTCACTTAGGGCCAAGGGAAGGGAGTTGAGCAAGCAGATAGTCTGCAGTCTACCCCTGCAAGGTTCTGGCAGTTTCCTCTGCCTGTGCACATCCACAGGTTCCCTGTCATGGGGACTGGTTTGGGGTTGACTTTGAGGCTCAGCACAGTGATCGCCGTGATAGGCCTGGATAAGTGGTGCTATCCTTGGTTCTGCAGGGGCCTAGAGAAGCCTTCAGCACTGTGCTGCCTGCTTTGAGCAGCACCCTGTCTGCTGGTGTCAGAGTCCACACTTCCTTTTCTGTTTCCTACAGATATGTGCTCATTGCCCATTCACCAACTGTTTACTTAAATATTTAGGGCAGGCACTGCCACTAACAAGAAAGGAAAGACCCTTGCTCTCCAGGAGCTGATGTTTAAGGATGGAGGGTGAGACAATAATCCTAAAAACAAAATATGAACAGACTGAAGGACATAAATAAGGTACTATAAGAGATAATAGTGGAACATCTACTTTAAATAATCAGTTGGGAACAGGGATATAGCTCAGGGGCACAGAGCCTGACTGGCAAGTGTGAGGTCCTGAGTTCGATTCGCGGTAATAAATAAATAAATAATCAGTTGGAGCTTCTCCGGGAAGATAACATTTAAGCCGAGCATCAAAGGTGGGGAAGAACCAAGGCCTTGGGATTAGAAAAAGCAAGAGTGTGTAGGTCCTGAGAGGGTGCAAAATGGCCAGACCACCATGTGCCGAGGACAGAAAGGTACTGCTTAGAACTGGGAAATGTCAACAGGGATCAGACCACCCATTGTGGTTGAAGCCACAGTAAAGAATATGGATTGTACTTAAAATGCAATTAAGGCTCTGGGTACTGGTCATTAGAGGGTGCTAAAATATTAAGTGAAAAGCTGATGAGGAACTTGATGGTGGAGGATCAGGCCGCCATCCCCTGAAGGCGCTGACTGATCAGACCTTTCAGATCCAACTAGTAATTAGGGGAAATGCAGGCCACAGAGAGCAGAGCGTGTAAAATGACATCACAAGGGAGCAATTAGCAAAGTCTGCAGGAAAATTACAGATGCATGGTGCAGCCTTTATGACAAATAAATTACAGAGGGGGAAAGATGCAAAGGGGACCCTCTAAACTCTGACTCAGAAGCCACATGAACCAAATGCAGTATAGGCTTGATGGCAGATTTCATGAGGATGGAACTTAGTGAGTCACTGTTCTAGGCCCACACCCCCTGCAATGCAGTGTGGGCGTTCCTCCGAACTAGAGCTGGAAACTGTTTCTCCACTGGCTTAAACCTGGGCTGCTTTGGCCATTTCCTCTTGGAACCCTCAGGACTCTGTTCTCTAAAGAGCCCAGTCCAGCCTCTTGGAGGATGAGGCCAATAGAGAACTGAGACCCACCCCATGCCAATAACCAGCACTGATCACCAGCAACAGGAGATTGTCTCAAACCTTTCCAGCCCCAGCCGAGCCATCACATGGCTGCAGCTGCTTGAGAGATCCCAAGAGAAACCTGCAGAAGAATCTTCCAGATGCCAAGCCATGGTGCCACAAGGCTAAGGTTGGGATGGTTGCCATGTAACAATGGGTAGTAGAGATCTTGTTCAGATCCTCAAACTACTTTAAAAAATTAGGAAACCATCAGGGTGGTTTGAATGGTGGATGCTGAACATTTGATCATAATGTAACTTAATGGTTAATTTTGTTAGACTTGATAATGATGTGATTGTGGCTTTTAAACAATTAGAGACATATTTTAGAGACACAAGCTGAAATATTTGTGGATGAAAAGAAACGATGTCTGGTATTTGCTTCAAAATGATCCAGAAGGAATAGGAATATGACTGAAACAAGGTTGGCCTTCAGCTGGTCCTCGTTGAAGGTTAGCGAATTATACAAGGGAATTCTTTATACTGCTCTCTCTGGTACTGGTTTGTTAAACTATGCTCTTAGATAGATTCACTATAATAGTCTCTCATGTACACAGTTGCTATTTCCTATATTATAGTAACAATGTTTGCCATGGATGTCCTTGAAAAGCCTCAGCAGGAGTGTCATCCTATCTTACCAGGAGCAAGAACTTTCCAACTTCTCCAGTTCCGCCTCCGCTACAGTGCCCCCCCTCAGCCCTGCTGGTCCCTGGAGCCCTGATGGCACCAGTTTATTGGCCTTGCTGCTCTCAGGGACCTCCAGCCCCCAGGTCTCAACCCTCCAGTGGGCCTCCTGGCCAGTGGCTGAGCTCTGGGTATGGCAGAAAGGTTCCCCAAAGACTCTCTGTCCCCTGGAACAGGCCTCATTCAGTCCCAGAGGAAGGCAGGAGGAGCGCTTGTAAGACAACATTGTGAGTCACCATAGCTAATTAATGACTCCCCAGAAGAGCTGTGGTTGGACACTGGGCCGCTTCCTTTGAAACACAGCTTGGGAAACACATGCTCAAGCCTGGTCCTGAGGCAGAAACATACAAAGCAGGGCTACCTCGCTGCATGCTCTTTATGGGACTGAGCAACCCCAGGATGCTCTTCCCACCTGCAGCCCTGTTGGTGCAAGGAGAGGGAGCAGCGCTGGTGTCACCTGGCAAGAGCTAAAGCCATGGAACAGGAGCTTCTTAGTCTATTTTCTGTTGCTATAATGAAATACCAAGATTGAGTCATCTATTTTTTTAAAAAATGGCTTATTTAGCTTGTGGTTTTGGGAGCTGGGAAGTCCAAGAGCATGGTGCCAGCATCTGCGAGAACCTCCACACCACACTGTGACATGGTGAGGGTACCATCCGGGAAGACAGAACTAGTGTGCTAGACCAGAATCTCGTCTAATGAAGCCACTAATGCCATCATGAGGGGCCCATCCTTATGACTTCATCTAATTATCTCCCAGTTAGACTAATCCTAATCTATCTCCCAAAGGCTCCATTTTTAAATATATTACAGGATTTAAGAAACGAGGATTTGAACACAGGAATTTAGCAAGGATCCAGCTGTGCCCATGAAGGATGGGGAGGCATCTTCTGGCAGGCAGGGAGTTGAGACACAAATGCCTGGCCCTCTCCTGTCTTCTCCCCTTGTATCTCCTTTAGTACCTCCTTTTGGCTAAGCCTGGTCAGAAGCCGGAGGGCAAGGGAACCCCAGGGGTGCAGGCCACAGAAGTGAGAGCCACCTGTGGTCCAGAGCAAGGCCAGGAGGATGGAGCATGGATGGTTTGGGGAGCACTGATGGAGGACAGTCCGGACTGGGGAACGGGTCTTAGGTGAGATGGGGTGAGAGATTAGGGCCGGAGTGGTGAGTAAGAAGGTGTGAATGGGTCCATTGCCATGAGAGTCAACGTGTCACCAGGGTGCAAAGGCGAGCCGCACAGAAACTCTCACCCATGATGAAGAGTTGACCATGGCTTTTTGGCCCAGGGTCCTGATACCTATGCTCTTTCGGTCCTAGGGGAGCCCCCTCAGTCTCTCAACAGCAGCTGGCCCCCAAGTCATAATGGGAGTAAGGTCGAGGACGCCCTGGCTGCAAACCTCACCTTCTCCTCCTACTACCAGCACTCCTCACCAGTGGCAGCCATGTTCATCGTGGCCTACCTGCTCATTTTCCTCCTCTGCATGGTGGGCAATGCTCTGGTCTGCTTCATTGTGCTGAAGAACCGGCACATGCGCACTGTCACCAACATGTTCATCCTCAACCTGGCTGTCAGCGACCTGCTGGTGGGCATCTTCTGTATGCCCACCACCCTCATGGACAACCTCATCACTGGTGAGTATGGGCAGGGTGGCGGCAGTACAGGTGGCAGCAGCAGGAGTGTCCTCTTGTCCCCTTGTCTGCTGTCAGCTAAACCTGAAACAGAAGATGGAGGTCATTGCTGGGTTGGCCTCTTGGCAAAATGTCATTTTCTCAGGCTCTCCAAACTGTCTGGTGGCTGAGGGGATTTGACTAGAAATCATAGATACAATAAGTTAATCATTTCCTTTGTGTATTATGTTACATATGCTTCATGCATAATCTTAATTAGTTCTCCCAGCAGTCCAACAAAGCAGACTTCATTATTGTACTCATTTTGTGGATGAGGAGATGTGCTCAGAGTGGTGGAAGGGACTGGTCTCTGGTTGCACAACTGGTAAGTGTCCAGGTCCACATTCTCACACCCCTACTCTGAGTTACGCTGCACTGCAGTCCTACTCTCCCACATGGCTGTCCTGGGCAGAGCGGGGACTAATGGGAAGAAGTGGGAGGGAGGCAGATTTCCCCTGAGTAAGGACCTAAAAATCCACACTTTGAACTCTTCCCAGGGGACAGTCCTATGCAGAAAGTAAAGAACTCCCTGTTACTGGGAATGTCTAAGCATGGGCTGACCGCCACTTAGCAGGGATTGATAAAGTATGTACACAGAATGCGACCACTTCACCTCTAATTCTTTACCTGTGCATCCTGCAGATGTCCGAATGTCCCCACTGTCACACACTATCTTGTGATCAGTTCTTTCAGAACCAAGGAAAGGCCCTTGACCTCCAGGCAACAAGGCACTGGTTTCCAGAGCTGTGGAGACCCCTAGAGGTCTAGTTGGCAGACTGAGCTCAGACTCCCAGGAGCTCAAATTCTGGATCCTCCCTTTGGAGTGATTGAACTGATGGTCCAGAGGGCCCACAGCCCATGTTTCTGTAGGTTCTGGGACCCCAGAAGAGAAGCCATGGCAGAGTCTGCCACCCTCAGCAGTCCTGGTCTTGCCGCTGGAACCTCTACTCATGGCTAAGTGCCATCTTCCTTCAGGGATGCTGAGAACCACCTGTGCACCCCTCTCCCAGTGCCCACAGACGCCTGTACATGCATGCACACCTGCGCAGAGGCACTGCATGCACCACACCGCTCGACTGTGGTATGGGGAGTTCACAGTTGGCGAACCCAGTGTCTGCCAGTCCTGAATTCTAAAAATTGCTGGAACAGGCAAAGTGCTCACGTGGTCCAGTTGTCAGGAGCCACTGAAGATACCCAGAGGGAACTCCCCCTCCCACCCGCCCTCTGGCCTCAAGCTCCTCTGCTGGACGAGGGTGCCATTTTCTCATGTCTCTTTCCGCAAATATTTTATCCAAATAGAGACAAATTCAGAAAGAGCTATCTTTCCAAGCCATCATATTGGTACCTTTCGCCCTCCTTGCTTAGAAATATACCATGTGTTATAAATAAGATTCATTAAAATCAGTTTACTTGTTAATGATTCCACATTAATAAATGAGCTCCTATTCACACGGGCTTAGAGTGGTGCTGTGTGGAGAGGCTACTGTTTGCTTTTGATGCGTGTTTAGTTTCCTACAGAGCCTTCTGCAGTTAGAGAAACGCCACACGGCTTCTCCCTTTTTCTTCTGTCCTGCCTCTCTCACTGCCTCCCTCCACTTTCTCTCTTCCCCAGGGCAAAGGATTGAATTATTTATGCCACAGTTCATGGCACTGTGTGGTGTCACTTTGCTGTGAGGCCCCTCATTTATTTCCTGTTGATTTATTGGTTCCCTTCTGTACCCCTACCGCACTCCCCGTTCCCTCTCAGATGCATGGGGTGTCATTCTGTTATATTTCCTTTGTATCTTTTCATTTGTGTACATTCTTAGGAAATGTGCTGTGCATGTGAGCGTGTCTTACATTTAAATTATTTTGTTAAGGCATAATTCAACACACAACAAGATACACTTTTTTAGTGACAGTTCCACAAATTTTGATGAACACATGCAGTCATACAGCTCCCATGGTCGTCAAGATGTGGAAAACTTCCCTCGCTGTAAGAGGTACCCAGTCTCACTCCGTTCCTTTGGAGTTGGATCCTCCCTCCAAGCCCTGGCACAATCAACCCATTTTCTGCCAGAACAGGAAATATAGTTTGGCTTTTGCAAGGATGTTATATAAATAAAACTATCCAGTACATAATCTTTTGAATCTGGTGGGCTTTTATTTTGTTTCCCTTTTTATTTTGAAATTATTTTAGACTAAAAGAAAATTTGCAAAATTAGTACAAAGAAACAAGTGTCGTGGTACATGCCAGTAATCCCAGCACTAGGGAAGCTGAAGCCTGAGCATTGCTGTGAGTTCAAGGTCAGCCTGCACTACATAGTAAGACCCTGTCTCAAAAGCCAAACCAAACCAAACAAAAACATAGTACAAAGAATTCTCATGTACTCTTTGCCCAGTTCCCCGTAATGTAAATATCCCAAATAACCATAATATAATGATCAAAACCAGGGAATAAACATAAATATATTATTAGCTGATCAGCCGATTGTGTATGAATGTCATTAATTCCCCACAGAACTCCTTTTTTTAGGATTTTGAGCTATAATCCTGAGAGTCACAGTCCGAAATTCAAAATGCTAATGTTGAAATCCTAAAAGATGAAAACCTCTAAAGTCTAAAATCCCAAAATCTGGGAAATGTAATTCTGGAAAGAATAATTTAAAAGATCTTTAAGAAGCATCTATTGCCAGGTGAGGTAGTATATGCCTATAATCCCAGCACTTGGGAGGCTGAGGCAGGAGGATTCTCCTGAGTTCAAGGCCAGCCTGGCTACACAGTGAGTTCAAAGCCAGCCTGAACTACACAATAAAACCCTGTCTCAACCCCTACACAAAGCATTTATTTACATTTTTGAAGGGAAATTTATTTGAGAAATACATAAAAACCTGACAGATGATTTCAAGGGTTGCTTTACACAATAAAACGCAAAAATCTTTGTGAGCATAAACACTCAAGTCAGAATGCTAATGACAGTTATACATAGATGTGACTGTTTTTAGCAGGTGAATTGTATTACTAAAACAAGCAAAATAATGAAAGGTATAAATGCATATTGCTAAGGTTGGCAATTGTGTGTTCCCACCTTTCCAACCGCGGTAGTCTGAAATACTAAGACAGCCTTAGTCTTCTAAGATCCATCCAAAAGCTTCAGTGCCTCTTCAGCCCGCAGGCAGTCGCCCAGAGAAGCAGCATCTTGAGAAGTGTTACCTTTCCTACGTGCAGACATGCAGATGGGACATCTCCTCATTTACTGAGAAGGCTCAGAGTTCCACATAAACGTAGAGCGCTTACACACAAAGTCAGAGCTGTGATGGAGTTTTGTGCAGTTTTGTGGAGTCGAATTTGAAGGAAAAAAAAGCATAAAACAAAGCAGAACTCTCTAAGAAACACGATCTGTACCTCTGCTGTTGAAAATGATGTGGAGATGAAACACACAGCATGGCGATTGTAACAAAGAAAATGCAAAACAGTGGGCGCAAAACTTGAGAAAGTAAGATCATCCCCACTGAAACACTCTAAAGCGTTGTTTTTAGTGTACTGAGATTCAACATGTGCCATGTACTGCAGGGGCCACTTAGAGGCCATTACACAGTGGTCCCTAACAGCCAGCCAGCTTCACAGTCTGGCTGGCTACGAACAGCTGCCTGATTTCTTTGAGGGCCCAGCGCTCTGTGGAGTTCACATTCATTGTGTTCCCCGTGGCTCTTCCCCACCTGGTCCAATGTCAACCTCATACACCAGTCTCCCTGGCAACGCCCTCGAAGACACACCCCAAATACTGCTTTCTTGGATTTCTAGGTATTTGTTCCACAGACATGTGTCCTGTGTGCAGCTGATAACACACTAATTCTTTCCCCAGAATTTGCCTTTCTGCTATCCTCTTATAGAGTCTTTTTATCCCCTAATGAGAATTATCGTTTCTGATTTCAGATCTCGGGATTTTAATATATTAGGAATATGATTTTGGGGACTTCATTATTTATTTTTTAATTTTTTTGTCTTTTTGAGACAGGGTCTAGTTATGCAGTTCAGGCTGGCCTTGAGCTCACTTTGTAGCCCAGGCTGGTCTCTAACTTGCAATGATCCTCCTGCCTCAACCTCCTGAGTGCTGGGATTATAGGTGTTTTTTTGGATTTTAGATTTCAGGGGTCTTGGTCTTTATAGTGTTCTTGATTGTATTTTTTAGTATTAAAATCAGTACCACTTTCTTTTTGCTATGTAGTTCAGGCAGGCCTTGAACTCAAGATGCTCTTCCTGCCTCAGCCTCCTGACTACTGGATTATAAGTGTGCACCACCACACCTGGCCAGCACTTTTCTCATCTGGGATCCAACCTAGGTCTGTCTTTCATGACCTCAACACATGTGAAGAGTGCTGACTGGTTATTTTGTAGAATATTGTGCAATTTGGGTTGGCCTGATATTTTCCTTAATTAGATCATTTATTTTTTTCTCTCCTTTGTAGTCCTGGGAATTAAACCCAGGGCCTTCTCACTGAGCTACATCCCCAGGCACTTTACCCCTTTTAAATTTTGATATAGTTGCTATTATTCAGGCTAGGCTCAAACTTGCTGTTCTCCTGCCTCGGCCTCCCAGAGTGCTGAGGTTACAGGTGTGCACCACTATGCCTGGTTTAATATATGCATTTTAGCCAAGAACACCATAGAAGGCATGTTTACTAAGCATACGTGGTTAATGGTGGTGGTAACCTGATTACTTGGTCAAAATGGTGTCTCTCAGGTTTTTCAACTGTGACCCAATTATTTTTCCTTTTATAACTAACAAATATTCTGTATCAGGAGACACTTTGACACTATGCAAATGTCATTTCTCATTATACTTTTGCATTCTAATTTTTGCATGCATTGATGGTTCCTGCCTGCAACAATTAGGGCTGTCATGTTTTCTCAGTGATAATTTTCCACTAGTGTAATTCCTTCTACATTTATTAAATGGAATTCCACTCTATTGGGGTTTAATCCAATCTGACCATTCTTTATTTTGTCACTTAAACTGCACCAGCTTAGGGCATTGAGTGCTCTTTCCAGTGGGCTTCCGTGTCCTTCCAACATGTTGCCAAGATTTTTTGAGTACTGTATTTCCTTGCTTTCTGGCACCACAAAATGTTCCAGGCTCATCTTGTATTTTCCTTGCATCACCCTGGAATGAACTATTTCTCTAAGGAGCTCTGTTTTCTTTTACTGGAGAGTAGTTTTTAGCAGCTATGACCTGGGTTCCAGGGGTGCCCATTCCTACTGGGGTGTCACTGCTTCTAGGCCATTTTGAGGGACAGAGCTGGAAAAAATGTGTATATATATTTACACTGAGATGTTTCACAAATGCACCTTTATTTGGCTCTATCTGTATTTTTAAAGCTATGAGATCACACTAATACTTTGGATTCCGAGCCAGACCGCAAGATGCATTTTCATTTCCCTCTTTTCTTTACTTGTAACTTCTCAGACAATGAGAAATCCAGCTCTGTTCTTCCATAAGGGATTTATTTATGTGATCAATGTAGCATCAGCGATGTAAGTCTCCTCTTCTTCCCATAGTTAGATCCACTTTATGCATTTTGGTCAGGAATACCACGGGTTTATTCATGAGGGCATGGAATTTGCATATGGTTCTTTTCCTCTTTAGTGTAATAGTAAAACCAGTTGAAATGCTGATTTCCAACATCACTTACGTGGGTTAGTGCCTCACGTCCCCCCTTCAGTGTGGTTAGTTATTCATTTGTAATACAATTACATTTGTGCTTGTTTGTGTACCACTTTAGGTTCTCCCATACTCAGACAGAGTTTAGTTATTTTTTTTTATTTCTGAAACATTGCTGTGGTTCTAAAAAGTCAGAGACATGCAGACCATTCTGTCATCTCAAGCACCTCAGCCCTCCATTTGGACCCTGTTCTCACCTTTTCCCTGTACAGGTGGCCAGTCTCATTATTCTCTGGTTTATCCTTCCTGTATTTTCTTAGCACAAATGAGAAAATAAGTGTGTGTTTTCTTAAATGTTCTGATTTTCTAAACTGCCCAGCAATCAGGCCTGAGTCACTGCTGATCCACAGTGATGTAGGAGCAAAGAGATTATCGATGAACCTGCTCAGTTGTCCCACCTATAAAAAAGGATGATAGTAGCAGGGCTATTGTGAGGATGGAACAGCTTGGAACCCAGGCTGGGACAGGCACAGAAAGCCAGGCAGGGCTCAAGGAGAGAAATCACAGGGCAACACCGAGGCCACCTCCTGCCTGGGCGGAGCTGTCTGTGCTGGGATGGGCTCTTCGGTTCCTCGGTTCTGGAAGTGTTCAAGCAGAGACCAGATGACCCCCAGCCCCCAGCAGGACAGGAAGAAAGGCTCAATCTTCAGAGATCCAAGCTTAGATGCCCAAGAGTTCCTGACCGTCAGTGAGTGAGCACCTTTCCCTCTGTCATTGCAGGGTGGCCCTTCGACAATGCCACGTGCAAGATGAGTGGCTTGGTGCAAGGCATGTCCGTGTCAGCTTCCGTTTTCACGCTGGTGGCCATCGCTGTAGAAAGGTAAGAGATTTCCAGGGCCTACTGGGGCGGGCACCAAGGGGGCCACTGCCTCTGGTGCTGGGCTGGCTGGGAGGCTGGGGCCACTCTGTGGTCGCTGGGAATGAATCCTCAGCCCCAAAGTGGAGGCTGTGGTGCTAGCTTCCCTCTAGACTTCTGGGGATACAAGCACTCCCTCCTTCTGGAGGCCTGGGGGCAGCCTCTGAGGAGGTTCATACATTCCTGGGACCCGTGGAGAGTTGGAGGGCAGTCCGGCCCTGAGCAGCAGGAGTCCTGCCTCCTGTAAAATCTGAGCCAGGGCAGCCAGAGGCAGGGGGGCAGCTTGGGGATTCTCCCACCTCCTTCATTGTCTCCTGTAGCCTGCTCGCTGGTTCCTAAAGTCCTGGCTTTTCTCAATCCCTATTCACCTACCTCTGCCACTTCTGATCTTTCAGCCTCAGGGGCCGGTGGATTCTGTGCTAAACATGTTATATGAGGCCACAGGGGAGGAAGTGAGCTGAGTGAGGGCCAAGAAGGCTGTGAGCCAGCCCGGAGCACACCAGTCTCCCTTAGTGCTCTGTACCTGGGCCTCTTCCCGCTCAGCATCTCCAGTACTGAGGGGCTCTGCCTGGTGCTTCCCCCCAGGACCGGAAGTAGGCGGATCAGCCCAAGGTAGTTTTTGTTCTCAGCAATGCCTTGCTGTAGAACGTTGAGTAAGTCACTTAGCTATTCTGACCCTCTTTGATCTTTTCTCTAAGGGTTCTAAGGCTCTGAGTGTCGAAGAAGATACTCCCTAAGGGCTGGCGACTTCTGAGAACTTCTGCCTGTAAGGCTTATGCACAGTGCCCGGCACAGAGTCTGACTGCCAGCTGCTAACACTGTCTTATTTCTTCCACACCCACTTCCTTGTCCTCTCTCCTACATGAGCACTTCTCAGCCCTGCTCTTTCTTGAATCTAGTGTTCTCATCTTCTCTCCACCTCTGCTCACACCACACCTAGTTTTTTGTATCTCAAGGAAATAGGCAACTAGCGTGAGGAAGCAAGTTTCCTTTTCCACAAAGAACTAGCCAACTGGATGATTGTGGAAATCCCTCCCCTCCAACCTATTTTGTTATGGTTGTTGAGTCCTAGGTGAATGCAACCTTTTCCAGCAGTGTCTGGGGTTTTCTCTAAGTCCCACCCCTTCCAAGAGGCCTTCCTGGACCACCCCATAATTCTCTTCACCTATGAACAGCTATTACATTCACAGCCAGGGCTGTATGCTTTCCGAATGATTTGTTCTCTGGAGGTGTCTTGAGTATGCAGTGCTGCAAAGGCAAGGAGTTCAAGGTCACAGAGGTCAAAGCAGCAAGTCTTGAGTCAGGCTGTGGGAAAGGGAAAGGCTATTTCCAGGCTGGGAAAGGGGAGCAGAGGGTGGAGCCCAGGTTAGTGAGTGAAAAGGCTGCTTGGCAGGAAGTCAGCCTGGTACCTATGTTCTTGCATAGGTTCTGCTGTAAGGAGCCATGTGACCTTATAAGAAAGTCCCTTCCCTTCTCCCAACCAGGTTTCCCTTCTCCCAGCCAGGTTCCCCTTCTACTGAGTAAGTAAGTTTGACTAGATAGACCTCACGTATCTGGGTTTTTGTTTGTTTTTTTGAGATAAGGTCTTACTATGAGTACAGGCTGGCCTTGAACTTACAGTGCTCCTCCCGCCTCAGCCTCCCAAATTCTGGGATTACAGACATGCACTACCACACATGACAGGTGTCTGTTTTTTGTTTTTAATTTTATTAGTACGTGTTTACAGTATATACTGACTACACTCATAGTGGAAAGTTGGAACATGTACTAATACACATAATACATCTTAATTTCTTTTTAACTTCCTCTTCCCCTTCAAATGTCTGTTTTTGGCATCAGTAGACCAGGGGAGACTCAAGAAATAGGGGTCCCTACTTTTTCTCACTGTTAAGCATCCAAAATGTCTATAAGGGTGTTAGTATCTCACTTCCTCTTCACAAGAGCCCTACAGAGCACGTCAGGTTAGTGGCCTGATTTCACAGATAAGGAAACTGAGGCTTGGAAAGGGTTCGAATAATTGGCCCTTCTGGTTGTTCATTCATATAGTCACAGCACCTGCCCTGGAGCACTAGTTGAACAACGGCCTTTGCGCTACACTGCAGATAACAGGTATCTACTTCTTCCACCTCTAGCAACAGTTCTTAACCCTGGCAGCCCACGAGAATCACCCCAAGAGCTCCTAAAGAAAAGCAGTGCTAAAGCCCCTTCTAGGCTAATCACTTTGGAATTCTAGCCCAAACAAATAAGCACAGGTTTTAAGAAAATGCTTTAGGAGATTCTAATGCACAGCGAGGCTTCACAGCTGCTGCCTTCTGTGGCACAGTGGAGCACAGTCTGGCTGGGTTCAAAGTCTGGCCTTCTGCTGCTTTCACCTCTGGGTCCCAGTGTCCTTTCTATAATTTAAGGGTGAGACAGCAATTGCTGCTGAAAGGTTCTAACAAGGAACTATGTAGTGCAGATCTGGCCTAGCACAGTGCAGGTACTGATGGGAGGACGCGGCTGAGATGATGACACAGGTGCAGCCACAGCTGTGCTCCCAGGGTTTTCTGGGAAAGCTATGAACAGCTACAGCGTTTGGTGAAACACCCAGGCAGCCTTCTCCAGGACGGAGCACATGCCACTGATTGCTGCCAGCTCTCGGTTTACCCCAGAAGCACACAGGCAGGATTCAGTGTCCCACTCTGTGGTCCCCTCTGCCCCTCTCTGCCAATGCTGCCGTTGCTTTTGCTGCTGGAGGACGCAGCAGGGTGAGCTGCCTCCCTGCCAGGTGAGAAACCAATCTGCTTGCAAACTCACTTAATGAGCATCTGAGCTGTTCTCCGACCCAGCTGGAGGTGCCTCGGGGACTGTCAAGTGTCCACATCCCACCAGCCCTAATGAAGATGGCCTTCCTCTCCCTGGGCTCAAGGGACCTCCCACACCCCTGCCTCTCTTTCCCCTGCCCGCCACAGGTTTCGCTGCATCGTGCACCCTTTCCGGGAGAAGCTGACCCTGAGGAAGGCGCTGGTCACCATCGCGGTCATCTGGGCCCTGGCGCTGCTCATCATGTGTCCCTCGGCCGTCACGTTGACCGTGACGCGCGAGGAGCACCACTTTATGGTGGACGCGCGCAACCGCTCCTACCCGCTCTACACATGCTGGGAGGCCTGGCCCGAGAAGGGCATGCGCAAGGTCTACACCGCCGTGCTCTTCGCGCACATCTACCTGGCGCCACTGGCGCTCATTGTGGTCATGTACGCCCGCATCGCACGCAAGCTCTGCAAGGCTGCGGGCCCCACGCGCGACTGCGAGGAGGCGGCCACCGAGGGCAGGTGCGCGTCGCGGCGCAAGGCGCGCGTGGTGCACATGCTGGTCATGGTGGCGCTGTTCTTCACGCTGTCCTGGCTGCCGCTCTGGGTGCTGCTGCTGCTCGTCGACTATGGGCAGCTCAGCGAGGCACAGCTGCACCTGCTGTCCGTGTACGCCTTCCCCTTGGCGCACTGGCTGGCCTTCTTCCACAGCAGTGCCAATCCCATCATCTACGGCTACTTCAATGAGAACTTCCGCCGCGGCTTCCAGGCTGCCTTCCGGGCCCAGCTCTGCGTGTTGCCCTGCAGCGGGCACCACGCGGCCGCATACTCCAAGCGGCCCGCTGGGCTCCTGCGCAGGCGGGTCTTGGTGGAGGTGCAGCCCAGCGACTCGGGCCTGCCTTCCGAGTCCGGCGCCAGCAGCGAGGCTTCCAGGTCTGGCCGCCTCCTGCTGCGCAACGGGAGGGTGGCCCACCAGGGCTTGCCTGGGGAGGGGCCGGGCTGCTCCCATCTGCCCCCGACCATGCCAGCCTGGAGCGTCTGAGGTGGCCCCACTGCACACGTGATCCCTACACAGGACCGCAGCTTGGCCTGGAGTTAGAAAAGGGGGACAGGATGCTCCCTGGTCACACTCAGGCAGGGTAGGCTGGTTCGTTCTCAGAGAGAGGCTGGTCAGGGGAAGGGAAGACAACAAAGTTCCCCGAAGCCTTCAGTATGGTGGATTTGACCACCATGGAATAGACCATGCAACCCTTCAGTATGGTGGATTTGACAGCCATCATCTGGTTGAATCTTCACAAGGCTTTGCACGTGGGTTTTTTATTTTCTAAAAATTTTTTGTACTGAGGATTGAATCCAGAGCCTTTGCACTGAGCTGCATCTTCAGCCTTGTTTTGGTCCTTTTAAAGCTGGAGGCAGGTCTCAGTAAGGAAGTCATTAAATTGCCAGAGCAGGGCTCAAACTTGGGATACCCCTGGTTCAGCCTCCCAGAGTGCTGAGATTACAGGCGTGTGCCACCGGCTTGCAAATGAGCTCCCCCTCCCATCTACATATGCAGCAACTAAGACCCCCAAGAGAAGAGATGGCAGCTCGAGGCGTCTCTGCGGGGATTTCACCTCCCCTGCTGTCTGCAGAAGCAGTCAAATGTGTAAGTGGTAATTAGGCAGCAGAGAAGCAGGAAGGAATGCTCACCTGTGGCTCGATGCTGAGCCTGTATCTTGGGCTGTCCCTGTGTGCTGTGGCTGAAGCCGCTCCCTTGACCCTTTCCTAGGAAAATATTCTGTGCACTTCCTACCAGCTATAATGTTTCAGTCTGTTCCAAGAAGTGTTCCCGGCCATTCTCTCCCAGGACAGCTTATTCCACTCTAAGCTTTGGGTGCAGGGGCTGAAGAAAACACACAGCCATCCTACTGTCCAAGCACGTTCCAGACATTGTGTTATTTGATTTGTACAAGTTAAGGTTGAAGATGTTTTTGCATCTGGGCAAGACACTGAGACCCGGGGCTGGGGATACAGCTCAGTGGCGCAAGTGCCTGCCTGGCAAGTGCAAGGTCCTGAGTTTGATTCCTGGTACCAAAAAAAAAAAAAAAAAAAAAAAAAAGAAATCGAGGCCCATCGCTTCTTGGCCTTTTGGCTAAGATCAAGTGAAGAAACAGGTCCAAAATGACCAAGGTCACAGGACCACAGAGGTGCAGGATTTGGATGAGAACTGGGCTTCTGACGGGTCTTCCCACACTGCATCCTGCCTTTCAGAGAAGGTAGGCAGGACAGGGGGCAGTGCTGGAAATTCCCCAAAAGTTTTCTGCCTGACAGTGAAAGCAAATGCCAGAATCGTGGTATCCAAGCTCTTGGACCAGGAAATGAGAGTCTATTGTGTTTGCTTTTGTACTTTCCGGCCTGAGCTAGCCTGTGCGTGACGTATGTACCCTTGTCCTGAGCAGGCTGCCAAGGTTCCTCACAACTCTGGTCCAGGAGAGGGATGGATGAGGTTCTCGGGCAGGGTGTCTCAGCCTTCCCATGAGCGACCGTGCGTGACCCCCGTCTGGTGCTGGATCAGTATCCTGATCCACATAGGCCTGAGTGTGGCTGGATGTTTATTTAAGAATTCTGAGTCTAGGCTCTAAAAATAGGCCCAAGGGCCATTTCAAACCCCAAATATCCTCCCTGTGGCTGGGAGCTGTCTGGGATTACCCCTCATCTCTCCTGAGAGGTTCCTTCTCCTTTAGCATGAAAGAACAACCTGTACCAGAAGAGGGTGAGAGGGACCAAGGTACCCTGCAAACAGTCTTTCCACCACAACCCCCTTGCTTCATTAACCTCCCAGAGATGCCAGGCCCACAGAGGTCATGACTGCCATTTATAGCTGTTGCTGCTATTTTTACTTCTTAAAAAAAAAATCAGAGGCCATACCTGCCTGTTTCAAGACTGATCTGAATGATGTGGGGCCGGGGATACGAATGGTAACAGATAAGACTTGATGCTGCCGGGAATTGGTGAGGCCTTGGGGTAGGGTGGGGAGCTTGTTTCTCTGTGTATGTGATAATATACATGAAGCATGAGCGTTGTTGTATAAACATTACCACTACCCACTCCCAGAACATTTTTATCTCAACTTGCCACTCTATGCCCATTAAAGAGTAATTCCCCACTCCCCCCCCCAGCTCCTAGTAACCATCATCCTACTTACTGTCTCTGAATTTGACCCCTCTAGGTACCTCAAAAAAGTGGAATTGTGTTTATCCCTTTATGACTGTTCTTTCACTTAGCGTAGTGGTCTCAAGGTTCAGCCTTGTTGCAACCTGTGTCAGAATTTCCTTCCTTTTTTCAGGCTAGATAGTATTCTACTGCACATGTAGTTCATCTTTTGTCAATCTATTTGTTCTTCAGTGGGCATTTGCTTAGTTTCCGCCTTTTGGCTATGGTGAACAATGTGTGGCACTTTTAAATAATGAAAGTTGTCCCTGCAAATAGTGCCTGTGTGAGTCTTGAGGCCAGAAACCCCAAGATCTCTTCCACTTGGCATGTGTGGGTGGCAGAGCAGAGGCTCTGAGGACAGTTGCGATCTGTTTCATGCTGTCTGCCTCAGCTTCTCAGCTTCCTCCCACTGGGCTCAACTTCTTGACTAAAGCAGCTAAAAAACTGTATCCTGCACCCACAGGGTACTTTTATGAAGCTGTTTTTGTAATTATAGCTTCATTATCCTTGCTAGATTCCTCTGTCTTGACACTTGAGGGGCCCTGTCAGGGGCCTCATATAAGCACGGCCCTAACAAGGATAGGGCACATGGGCCTCTCCCGATGTGCCACCCTCTGCCTCTGGCTAGGTCGGGTCTCCTGAGGTGACTGTCCTCTGGCTGGTGGAGAGTTGGGGGATGAACTGAGAGTGTGATGGGGGAAGAGGCCAGAGGCCTGTTGACACTGAGTGTCCCCACCCCAGAGGACTCTTGGAGGTACTCTGTGTCCTGCGGTGCTGTGCGCAACAAGAGTGGCCATTCCCACAGCGGGTCTCCACAGATGAATGGGCTCTTGACTTCCTCAAGACCGTGTGACACTCAGCTGACCAACGTGAGCTGGAGACAGGGGCCGCCAGGGCCACAAACCACAGTCTGCCCAGCCCTGGGCTGTGGACTTTCACCTGGGCCCTGGAGGACGCACGAGTTGACTTGGGTTGGAATGGAGAGCAGAGCTGGCAGAGGAGGACCGGAGTGCCCTATCATTAGCCTACTGTGTACTCATCCCGAAATCCAGATGAGAGCCAAGCCCAGGGCTGCAGGAACAAAGCGTTGCTATTAAGCTCTGTACCTTTCTGCATCCATCTCCTCAGCTAACCCCTCTGAAGTGCCTCTGAGGAGAAATCGATGAGGAAGAGGAGACCAAACAGGATTCATTCCGAGGAACTGATGTTTCACCAGAATGGATTCCCTGTTGAAAGACCCAATTACTCTTGGGTGTTTTCCCTGTGTATGAAAGCACTACATAATCACTGTGGAAATTTTACAAAATTTAAATAGGATGAGAAAATGCAAAGCACCCATGTCCCATCACAAGAGACAGTCACTTTCTATGTGCACATCTGAGATTTTTGTAACAGCTTTACTAAAACAATTTGTGTATAAAATTCACCTATGTTAAGGGTATGTCGAGTATGTTTTAGCAGTTACTTACATTGAATAGCCACCAGCTCACTCAAGATGGTGCCATCATCCCAAAAAGTTCCCTTGGATCAGTTTACAGTCCATCCTTTCACCCCACTCTCTATCCCAGAAAGCCACTATCTGATTTCAGAATGCTGTGTACATGAGATCACACAGTGGGCAGCCTTTTGATTCTGGCTTCTTTTCACTCAGCAGTATGTTTTTGAGATTCATTCATACTGCAAAATTTATCAGACCATTCTTGTTATTGCTGAGTAGTATTCCATTGTATATAGGTGTGTACATACATTTTGTTTATCTATTCATCAGTTTGTAGTCATTGGGGATGCTACCAATTTTTGACTCTTCTGAATAACGCTGCTATGAACATTCATATACAAGTATTTATGTATATGCATACATGTGCTTTCAATTCTCTTAGGGAAATATCTAGGAGTGAGGTTGCTGGATTACATTGTAAGAATACATAAGAAAATGCCAAGGCATTTCCCAAAGTGTTAAACCCCTTTGAATTCTCATCAGCAGTGTGTGACAGTTCCAGTTCTGTATCCTTACCAACTCTTAGTAATATCCACTTTGATGACTAGTGGTACTGGATATTTTTTCATGTGCTTATTGGCCATTCTTACATCTTTTATTATAAAGTGTCTTCAAATCTCTCTT
Organism: Dinomys branickii; assembly: GCA_004027595.1. NCBI lineage: Eukaryota > Metazoa > Chordata > Mammalia > Rodentia > Dinomyidae > Dinomys > Dinomys branickii. Next base: position 49,800 of record PVLD010010688.1, on the reverse strand, counting down.
TTCAAGTATGATTATAGGCTGGGCATGGTGTTGCTGCCTATAATCCCAGCATCAGGAGAATGAGGCAGGAGGATTGCTGGGATTGCAAGGCTAGCCTGGGCTACAAAGTGAGTTGAAGGCCAGCCTGAGCTACATAAGGAAACCCTGTCTCAAAAAAGAAAAAAAAAGATTAAATAAATAAATAAAGTATGATTATATTCTAGAGACTTTACCATGAAAATTTGCCCAAAATCTAAGAGGCACTTATTCTTAATAGAAGATTTTTAAACCCATCAAGAATGGGTTTAACCAAGGATGGTGGGACACATCTGTAATTCCAGCTACTCAGCAGACTGAAGCCAGAGGATCTCAAGTTCAAGGCTGGCCTATACCGTTAGTAAGACCTTGTCCCAAAATAATAAAAAAGGGTTGGGGATGTAGCTCGGTGCTACCTGTTTCAAATACCCAGTACCAGGGTGGCGGGGGGGGGGGTGGACTTAAAGCAAGATAAGAAGATAGTGTTGTGGGGTGGGAATGGCCTCTCCAAGGAGGCGACATCTGAGTACAGACATAATGAAGCGAGAGGGAGCCTGTGAACAGGCAGGGAAAGAACAAACTGGACAGAGCGTTATATGCAAAGGCCTTGAGGTAGGGGTGGGATCAATGAGAAAGCAATTACTGTATACTTAAACACTATTAAATGTCAATGCTCTCATTTTTGGTCAGCTCAAAACATTGATTTAGTGCCTGTTAAAAGCCAAGCATGGTACCATGTGTTTTTTTTTTTGTCTTTTATTTCTCACAGTGAGCTATAAGCACCATGTAGACAGGAGTTACATCTATTTCACTCTTTTTTTGTTGTTTTTTTTACTCTGACCTAGGACATTGTCTGGTGCCTCGGAGGCACTGAGCAAATGAATGAGTGAAGCAATAAAATAAGCAGGTATTCAGTATTCCTTTATTACAGATGGGAAAACAAAGCTCAAAGACGTTAAGTCACCTACTAAAGTTCATGGGACTAGGAGGTGCAGAGTCTGAGACTCATGTCTTGGTCCATCTGAACATAAAGCCCTGGTTTTTGCTACTTCTTCAAGCTGCTGTGGTTTCTGCTTCCCACATTTGGGAAACTGAGGTTAAACATAAAAGCAAGAGACTTGATGCAGGTCTCCTGTAATCCTAAAAATAAAACCAGCCAGCCACAGGCTCCAGGCTGCTGTTTTGGCTGTGAAGCCACATTTCCATCACATTCAAAGGTTTCCAAAGACAGATGAAAGGAACACCAGCAGTTAAGTAAAAGGTATACATTTAGTGTGATCCAACACCACAAGAAGCCCTCAAGGCAGTCCTGGGCTCCCCCGGCCTTGTGGTTGCTGAAGGAGGGAAAGTTGCCGGACTGGCTGTATGTCCCCCCTTGTTGTTTGTGTCCTCTGCAATCCTTTAATCCAGTCACCAACAAATGCTGCTGCTGTTATGTGCGAACAGCCAAATAAATGCTGGTGGAAAAAACCAAGTTTAGTGATTTGGAGATGTGAGTTTATCTGTCACATAGCCGGTGGTGGTATTAAATCACCACTGTTTGAAGAGGAATCACTCTCCTCCACCAGCACCCTCTGTCTCCCTCTCTGTGTGGAGGTTAGAATGGGCAGATTAGGCTGTTTTAGTGGCCGAGCACCCTACATTTCTGTGCTTTGCTGCTGGGAACAGCATTTTCTGTCCGTACATAGAGCTGTCTGGTGGTCCTTTGAATCACCTCTAATAATCATAATCACCTTCTTGATTCTTGTCTCCATGTCTGTGGAAAATGATCCTGTGACCCATAATTTAAATTATAGATAATGAGTACACTGTGAAAGAATTTGGTGTTTTCCTTTTTATTTTCTATCACATTAGTCCTTCTCCCTTTTGTGTCTTCATCATGTATGAGAAGTTTTCAGGCACAATAGTCATTTCCTTAAGAAAGGTAGAAAGTACAGTGGTGGTGGGTGTAGGAATCCATTGAGTTCTTGCTGTACTCCAGGAAGGAACAGTGGCAAGAATGAGGAAGAAATAGACAATAGACAGAAAGCCGGGGTCAGGTGGAGGTCCTCTGTCTCTGAGCGGAGAAGGGGAACTGCCCCAGTAGAGCATTTATTTATACCCTCAGGAGGTTGGTTAATTTCCACCTCGCTGCCCAGCAATCAGTTAACAAGCTACCACAGCTTGTTTACGTGCTTCGAGGTGCTCCTGTGTTCTCGGGGCTCCCGTGTTCTTGGGCTGGCTTTGTTTTGCACGTGTAATTACTTCCCAGCCATTCCCAACATGTCTCTCCTCTCTGCTTTGTAAATGATGGATGATGAGCTGGAAAGGCTATACTTGGGGAATGCGGTTCCAACATCCCTAACAGTAGTCAGTTGCCCGTCTAGTTGGCAAAATGGCTGAAGTTGTTGGTGATTTGAACCTTTTACAGGTAACATCTTACTATCTCAATGTTTATTTATACATCTTGTGGTTATACATTTCTGTTAGATGTTTAAGACCAAGTTAATGTGAGACCCATATTAATCCTTTTTTCCTATCCATCAAGATCAGGGTTGCTTTGGATTCATGCACATCACCTCCAGATCCACTGTCAGTGTCATGGATATGGATGAGTCACAGCCATTACGAGCAAGTTGCTTTCTCTGAAAGCTTGTCAGACCTTATCTCTCCAAGTGACTCTCCTTAGTCACACTGTACATCCTGGAATCACTTTCCTCTGTGGTTCCATAATCTCCTTGATCAGAAAATCAGGGACTCAACCAAGTGATAGGATGCTGTAGCAGAGGCTCTCTTCTGTCCTGGGTTTACTCTGACCTTGGAGGGCTAGGGCCAAAATATTGACTCTCCTCTCAGCTCATGTATATTTCTAATTTTTTTGGTCTCCAAATCTGTTATTAAACATCCAGAAGAGAAGCTTAATGACATTACACTGTAATAGAGGTAGTAAGCTTAACATTACTATCTATCTGAATATCAAACACCTTAGAACATAAAATGGAACTGGTATTTTTTAACCATGGATATCCTATCATTTAAACTCCTATAGAATGTTAACAGATAATAGTTACATATTTGTACATTGAAATTAGAAACCAAATCTATACATAACATTGCTACATGACAATCATGACATTTTGTAACATACTTAAATTTTCATTTTGACATAACATAGCCCTTTTAACCAATCATCTCTAATACATAAGCTTTTCTTTAATCTGTTAATTAGATATACATAAATTTTTAAAGACGAAGATCTGAATCTGAAAAGTCTTATCATAAGCAATCTTTGCTTTACATTTTGAAGATCTGTACATCTAGAATCATGAAGACATTTCAATACACTATGAGATTAACAATACTAAATTACCATACACATATGAAAACCTTTGTTTCTTAATTTAGTTTCATATTAAGAACACCTTTCATGAGAATATCTTATTTTTTATTTTTTCTGGAACACTTTTAATCATGACCAAATTATTTGGGTGTCTCCCAAGGGACTCTGGAGATCACTGGGGGCTCCTTATTAATGCATAAAGCTTGGCCACTCCTCTATTCACCAATTAGAGTCCTGCCCAATAATTTCTTCTCACTCTAAAAAATTATGGTTAAATATCTTAATTTTTTGATCAGCTGAAATAAAGCCAATTTTTAAAACCAGCCGGTAACCTAGGAGAACGTATGTTTTTAAGTCTATAATTCAAACTGTATTACAGACAGATGATAAAAGGAAAGTGGTTGAGCTCAAAATAAAGGGGAACAGCTGTTCACAAAATGACAAACATGTAACAAGTACACAAAATACACAAACATCTTACAAAAACAGAATGCAGTCAAATATATTCTAGATCAAATTGAATTGTATTAACTCTTACAATTTTTAGAAATTTATAATTGTAAATAGACTATTCAGATTTTGTTCATCAATTAACAGATCTCATCAAAAAATTTGGATAGAATGCAATCCTTAATCTATAATGATCTATATCTATCTATATATATGTATGTATATATGTTCTTTGTATAAAATTCCTTCATGGTCACTTCATAGCTTCTACAGTCCTCTTTCATGTCGTCTCTGTACATATTAACTCCATATACTTGTGGCTGAACATGGTAGCTCATTTGTGATCTCTAGGATTGCGGGCCACACCGTCAGCAAACATCAGGACAATGCGGCTGCTTTCTGTGATTTCTGAATACTGTTGCAAACTAATAATCTCTGTTGTAATTTTTACTCTCCATATACATCCAAAGAAGTCAATTATCAGGACATTTTTCGAATCCTTCTTAAAAGGATCAGTGTGATGTCTAGGAGTAGACACACAAAGACTCTTGGGTTGTACTTGAAAAAGGTCATTCAACTTTAGTTTGGCTAGATAAATGAATTACCTCTAAAATTCCAAAACATAAAATGTGCGTCTATCCATAAGATGGACTCTAATTGCTCTAATTGCAGCATCAGGTTGATGCAAGAGGGAATCTTCTCCCACTTTGTTGCTGGCTAGAGCCTTTATGTTAGAAGAATAAACAAATGGGACACTCCTTGGCAAGTGTCAATACTAAACAGTAGCTCGTTGCTTTATTATCTGGCATAGTGCCTGGGGCACAAAGTCCTGCAGGAAGCCATACAGCTCAAAGCACAGGCCTTGTATGTCCCTCAGCCAGACTGTGAGTATCCGCTCTGCCTCGGACATGCTTGCTACAAAGGTTACCAGGGGCTCAGCCCTTGCTCCCTGCTCCTTGTTGCTGCTGCCAGGTCCCACCACTTTCCAGGTTACTTGGGCCTCGGTCGCTACCAGTCAGCCCCTGTGTTGCCCTCCTGGTCCTGTCACTGTCCTTGCTACATGTGGTGCCACAGGGTACAGTGCAGCTAGTACAGCACTGGCATGGCTGGGCCAGTGTGGGGCAACCCTGTCCTTCCTTCCTGGGGCCTGAGCAATGGCTGGCCACCACTGGCAGGTCCCCTGGCTGTCCGGAGCTCCTCATGCTCCTGTCCTGTGCTGCCTGGCCAGCCTCTGAACCCATCTCCTCCTTTGCTTTTTGCATGCCCCACAGATCCTCATCCCTATCCTTGCCACCCTCTCCAGGCCCATCTAGCTTTAGTCTTTTGCCAGCTACTCCCTGGGTGACCTCCTCCATCCCTACTGCACGCCTTGGTCTCTCCGTTCCCCATCCTATCTGGCATTCCGGTGTGTCCTGCAGCACCTGGACCAGAGCAGCAGTGAGCTGGGGGGAGGGTGCTGTGGGGCCATAAGTAGTGTTATGGTTGATACATTGTGTCAACTTGGGGAATCTAGAGGTTTAGCTGAGTGACTCAGGAGGAAGCTGGGGTGCATACTTTGTAAACATCCTGAGCCTGTGGAAGAGGAGGGCATGGAGATTGTGTGAGAGCTACATACCCCCTGGGTGGGGGTAGGTTGTTTACAATGTAGGGAAGAAAAGGAGGCTGCTTGCAGCCATTCCTCCCTTTTTGCTTGCTGTATTTGCTGTGCTCTGCTGCCATGAACAGTTTGCCCTCTGCCATATGCCATTCTGCCTCAGAACCAGCCAAGTAAGGACTGAATCCTCCACAAACTGTAAGCTAAATAAGCCTTTACTCCCTTCATTTTGGGTGTTGGGTATTTTGTCTCAGCAACCAGAGAAAAGTAACCAAGACAAGTAGCAACAGCTTGTTTTAACTCTTTTAGGGTTTTAAAAAGTATAGCTTCATAATGATGTGTAACTTGTCCCAGATTTTCAGGGACTTAAACTTCAGTGACAGGGTAGATATGCTGAAAACCCTCCCTGGTGTCCCCCACTCTGCTAGTTTAATTCCAGTTGCAAGGGAGACAGTAAATATGGCTGCACTTCCTGAGAGGCAGAAGGCACCTGTGTCGCGCCCATATTTCCCCTAGCTGAAGAGGCTGGGATAGCCGCCAGTAGCTCAGTCAGATTCATCGTGCATTGTGAAATATTTGTGAGGAAACCCCTCTCTGGTGGGGAAAAGTCCCTCTTGTCCCTCACCCATCCTTCTTTCTTAAATTGGACCAGGCTAGAGGGCTCAGTTTCTATCAACAGTGCTGTTGCTCCATCCTCTATGTCCCACTTAGGCTCAGAACTTGATATTAACATAAATGTTCTGAACCAAATCTTTAGGATTACCAAACCCCTCCAAACCAATGTCCATAAGATCAAATACAGGAGCCAAACATGCAACAAACACTTCTATAGACACTTACCCCCAGGAGTGTTGAGACTCTACCTGCATTTCAATATCCCTTTCTCTTTTGGCTTCTTTGAAGCCTGTGGGGGCTGGGGATATAGCTCAGCGGAATAAGCGCCTGCCTAGCAAGCGCAGGGTCCTGAGTTCGATCCCCAGTACCGCCAATAAAAAAAAAAAAAAAATGAAGCCTGTGTGTTTTCTGGCCCTAAAAAACACGTATTTCCAGCTTTACACGTGATGTGCCAGTACCACGCACTCCACTGCTGAATACTCACAAATGCATACCCTCCTTCTGTTGTGCACTCTTGGGAAGCGTGCTCACCACCCTCTTAATCCTACCAGGGTCCCTACTGGGCCAATTGTAGGGATCTGTTGTGTTCTTGCTGTACCCTGGGAAGAAACGGCAGCAAGAATGAGGAAAAAATAGACAAGAGACAAAAAACTGAGAGCCGATGGAGTTCCTCTCTCCGAGCAGAGAAGGGGAACTGCCTAAGAACAATACAGCATTTATCGATACCCTTGAGAAGTTGGTTAATTTCCGCCCTAGCAATCAGCAAGCTTGTTTACATGCTTTGAGGAGCGCTCCCATGTTCTTGGGCTGGCTTTGTCTTGCATGCGTAATTTCTTTCCAGTCACTCCCAACAGGCAGACCTATGGCATGCATGCTGCCGTGGGAGGTTTATATCATTGAAAGCTCTACGTGGTTTGCCATCACTGGAGTAGACTATGCCACCCCTTGCACAACTGCAGTGTTCCATTTTCTACATGACAAATTGATGCGCATGGAAGCTAAGACATTTCCTTGAGGTCCTCACAAGTTCATAAGTGGTGGGATCAAAACAAAAGTTCAGGCTTTGTGGATTGTAGTCCAGTGTTCTCATCACCAGACGGAATTAGCTGTTTGGTTAGTGCCCCACTTATGTAGCATCGTTTAGGCAAAACTTAATTCTGCCTGCACTCACTGAACATCTTTAAGCCATGTGACAGCACGCAGACAGTGAGTTGGGGGGAGATAGAGCCAGAGGTCAGCAAGATAAGGGGTCTTTGCAGAAATCCAGGTGAGAAGTCATGGGATTGGCCGAGACAGTAGGATAAAGAAGTGACAAGTTCAAGCGATGCTGGCGAGATCAATCCAGTGTCCCCTGAAGTGGTGAGCTATGCAAGGGCAGTTCATCACCTGTGATGATCACAGGGGCCACAGCAGATACCTAACACAAACTGGTTAAAGGGGGTGCATACTGGCTCATGTAACAGTGAGTGTAGGGGACTGATGGGTCCAGGTGCTCACAGTGTCAGCCAGGACCCGGGTTGTGTGTGTTTCTCTGCTCTGTCCTCTACAGTGTCAACTTCATCCTGCCTGGCTTGCCCTGTGACACAGAGTACAGCCATCAGCAGTCAGAGGAACATGCTTTTCTTGTTCATTGAGAGAAAGAATCTCTCTTGTCATGACTTTTTGAAGGAGCAAAAGGAGGCAGCCTATCCTCACTGCCTTAAATTGGGTCAGGAAGCCATTCCTGAGCCAGTCCCTGTACCCATGGGAAAGCCCTGTTCTGAATGCGGTGGTACAAGGAAGTTCTCTTCATTAGAATGTTCTTCAGCTGCAAGAAACTGAAGACAGAATCAAAGTGGTTTAAACACAATGACAAAAAAGTCAATTTATTACCTCACAAAACAACAAAACCAGAAGCAGGAAAGCCCCATAGATTGGTTAATATTAATAGCAATTCAACAGCATTAGAGTCAAGAGTCAAGGTTTGCTGCTTTGCATCTTCATTGCAAATATATCGTTGTTACCTACGAGCTGCCTCCCCCCAGGTTCTAAGGCCATGGTTGCAAATTCCATGACAATGTCCAACAGAAGAAAGCATGGCCTCTTGCAATATATCTCTCACAGAAGTAACAGAAACTTTTCCAGAAGACGCCTCTGCCACAACTCCCCTTCCATGTCTTTGCCCAGAATTCTGTCACACACCCACAGCCAAGCCAGCCATTGACCAGGGGAATGGAGCCACCTGGATCAACCTACTAGTCAGAACCTCCTCTGCACATGGACACACAGGGACAGGTGGATGTGTGTCTGGGGAGCAGCGGTCCTATGAGAAAGGAGGAAAAAGCGGAAACACGTGTTGGGTAGGCTCCCAGCAGGGGCTGCTGCAAGGGACAGCCAGGAGGAGCCTCCAGGGAGCCTGAGTTGGCTGCTGGGCCAACATGGCTTCGCTAATTGATAAAGAGGACTCAGAGGGGAGCTGGCCAGCTCACTTTTGTATTGGTGATGAGGAGATGCTCTTTGGCCAACCATGTAAATCCAGAGGTAGCTGCATGTAAGAGTTGACCATTCCCTTCTCAAAGCCCTCCTGCCCCAGCTCCCAAGGGGCCTACAGTCCTATCCATCTGCTACCTTTCTGGCATCCTTCTCATCCTTCACTGGCACCTCTTCTATGGGTTTGCACCCTAGGAATTTTGGGGTTTTCTGGATTCTGTCCCAGGCACTCAGCTGTTGCTCACTCTCTATATTCCTCCCAGGTGATCTCATCTCCCATGGCTTCAGTTATGCAAATCATTGCTTCCAGTCAATCTTTTCTCCTCTGAGTTCCAGGCCTTGTACCTCACCACCTACTGGGCATCTTAGGCAAAACTTTAGTCCCTTCGTACTTCCAGTAACTTCTTCAAGATCCTTTCTATAATTTGTCACTGACAATTGTGGGTAATTTTTCCCCTCTGTCTTATATAAATGAACTATGCAAATGCAATTTCAAGCTTCCTTCTCATGCAAATCTACTGCTGTCCTGAGCCCTTGTTACTATATTCATTTTTTTCTCTCTTCCCCTGCTCTCCTGTGTGTGTGTGTGTGTGTGTGTGTGTGTGTGTTTGGGGCTGCAGGTGGGAGAAGCCATATAGACTTTGCAGTGGTACCTTGATTCACAAACTTAATTCTTTCCACAATTCTGGTTGCAAACCAAATTGGAGGAGAACTGAATCAAATTTAATGGTTAGATTCAATGTTGACCTTATGGGGAAATTTGACACGGTCCTTGTCCAATTCAGTTTGTGGCCAGGTGTAGTGGTGCACACCTGTAATCCCAGCACTCAGGAGGCTGAGGCAAGAGGATCCTTGTGTGATACTTCCGGCAAGATGGCAACCAGGTAAGCAGCAGAGAAAGATCCTCCCAGAGGATCGCCACCCAAACACTGGAATATAGCAACATGAGAAAGACAGGAAGGAGAGAAATTGTGTACCCTGAACCCAAGAAGGGTCTGAAATGAGAATTGAAGCCCTCAGAAAGACCAAACAAGACCTCTTCTGGAGGAAAGGCTTGGAGGGCTGCCATGGTACAGTCAGAGGAAGAGGAGGCAGAGAAGGAGGGGATCACCAGTCCAAACACACCCTCAGCCCGCTCCCTCATTCCAGCACTCACAGCTTCAGCTTCAGAGACCCACGCTCACGGGAGCCTCCCAACTCGGCCAGGGGAGAGCGGAGTTCCAAGAGCTGGTCCAGGACTGGATAGGAGAAAGCACAGCCAGGAAAAGAGGCAATGGCGGTCAGGAGGTGTTGTCAAACCCAATGTGAGGATAGGAAGTTACAACAGCCGCTAAAACAGAATCCTCACCCTACAGCAATCTTTTTAATCAGTGCCTGGAGGCAAGGTGGAGTCAAAGCAACCAGTACACAGCCCACCACACCCAGCTCTATGCCTGCCCCGAGGCTGTGGTCTTCTACCTCTTCATTCTGTGAGCAACTACCAGCAGAGAGTGGCAGAGAGCATCGGCAGCAACCACAGGGCCACAGCTATTCCCAGGGATCCTGCCAAAGAACAAACGAGAGCTGGACAACAGCAGTAAGAGAGCTGCAGATGGAGGTGGACCACACAGCCCCTCACCCTTCTCACTCCAACACCAAGCAGGAAGCACGAGCTGAGTTACCGGGCTTCAGCTCCCATCCTGAACTCCCTCTCTGAACACCTTGAGTCTTGGTGGTCCAAGCACTCAACATGTATCCCTGACAGCAATGGGCTGAGTCTACGGGCTTCAGAACTCACCCGAAACTACTAATATGAGCACCAAGAGGGTCTCAATACTGCTTGCATATATGAACCTTGAATGAACCCATAGCAACAAATTACATGAAAAGCAGCAGTCAGGGAGTCTGAGAGACAACATACTCTACACAACAGACCCTTGAAAATCCTCCAATTCTCTTTTAGAACTAATAACTAAACTTAGTACACACCCTGGACTACCACAGTGAGCACGGGTGGGGGAGACCTCACGACACTTGTGCCCCGCATCGTAAGTGCGCCCAATTCCTAGCTGCAAGGGGTAGGAAATGGCAACACTGGAGATTGGGAGATGGGAGGAAGCAAAGACCTGGAACTAGGGTGCAGACCTGGTTTTCTTGCTGGGTGGAGACAGCCTCCAAAGAGTCATAGGTGGCCTGCAGGGAGACACTGGTGGCCTATAAGGGGACCCTGGGGGGTTTGACAGGGAGCTCAGTAGCCTGAGGGGGGAGGGGATCCCTCCAGGCTACATCAGAACCCTGAAGACCTGGATGGAGCCTCTGGCAGTGTGGTGACAAGGCAGAGTCAGGTTGTCTGCTGGGGGCTACCCTGTGGACTCGACCCAGCCCCTGGCAGTGCAGTGACAGGGCAGAGCCAGGCAGTCCACTGGGGGCAACCCCTTGGGCTCGACCAGGCCCCCCCAGCAGAGCCTTGCCAGGGTGGAGCCTGGTGGTCTGCTTGGGCGACCCTGAGGACTCGACTGGACCTCTGGATGCAATGTATCGAGGTGAAGCCTGGTGGTTCACTGGGTAACCCCGATGACTCAACTGGCCCCCCGATGGCCTTGAGGGCTTGTCAATGGAGGCTTGACCATAGTGAACCTGGTTTCCTGCCTATCTATCTTTGAGCATGTTGCTTTTCCACCTCCTGTCATAGCAATTTGTGTACACCCATGTATGTTACAGCATAATTTGAAGTAGCTATGTCTCTTCACAAGGTGATAGTCTGAGGGAATAAATAAACCCCAAAGTACAGTTATTATCACAGGGAAGATGACTGATTGAGTGGCAGAACAATGGAGGTGAGGGTGGAGAAAATTGATTAATCAAACGAGCCATCATCTGTATAACTGAGCAACTAATGTGAACATCATGTAATACAGCATCCAGTGCTAATCCCCTACTATCTTCTCTATAATTTGGTATTTCCTTTATTGTTTTTGTGTTAACTAATGCAAAGATAACATTATGTAATACAGCATCCAATGCTAATTCCCTATCTTCTCTATAATTTTGTATTTCCTGGATTGTTTTTGTGTTATTCTGGTTTATATGTCTACATTCTTTTGTCTTTAAAATCAAAAAAGAGAGGATCCTTGTGAGTTCAAGGCCAGCTTGGCCTACAAAGTGGACTCAAGACCAACCTGACCTGCATAGCAAGACATCGTTTCAAAAAGACAAAAAAAAAAAAAATTCAGTTTGTGACCAGAATCATAGAATTAAGTTCATGAATGGGGCAGGGGATATAGCTCAGTGACACTGTGCCTGCCTAGCAAGTGCAAGGTCCTGAGTTTCATTAAGTTTGTAAACTGAGGTACCACTGTGTTTCTCAAACTTTTTTTTTTTTTGAGACAGGGTCTGTCTACGTAGTTGAGACTGGCCTGAACTCACTGTGTAATACAGGGTGGCCTCAAACTCACAGTGATCCTCCTGCCTCAGCCTCCCAAATGCTGGGATTACAAACATGTACCACCATGCCCAGCCCTCTCAAACTCTTTTGCCAGAGGTGTGCAAGGCTAAATTATTGTTTCCAATCATTCCCCTCTCCCACCTGTAGCAGGGATATATAACCTCTTGTTGCTAAATGCCTTGTAGTACCTCCTACAGACGAATATATTTCAGTACCCTGTCAATATTGATGATGGCTATGTGAATTTGCATTGGTTAATAGAAAGTGAGCCTAAGATGTCAATATCAGCTCTGACCAGGAGCAATCCAGAAATGGTTCAGCCATTTCTCTCCTCTCTTTAAGATGAGACCAGCACAAACAGTCCCAGATAGGCGTGGTGGCACATGCCTGTAATCCCAGAACTTTAGGGACTTGAGGCAGGAAGACTGCAAGTTCTACTCCTGCTGGGTTGGTTCCCAATTTAGCAAGACCTTGTCTCAAGATAAAAATAAAGGAGGAGGAGGGGCTGGAGATGTAGCTCAGTATGAAGGCCCTTGGTTCAGTACCCAGTAGGACTTGTGCACGCACACACACACACACACACACACACACACACACACACAGCTTTCATTCAAGACCCCAGAATAAGAGATATGTGAAGAAGAGCCAATCAACTTGTCGCCTTTATGGGTACTCTGAGAAAGAAAGGAATGTTGTAAGCTTTGTGGAAGGAAGTGTGTCTGTAAAGTTACCTAAGAAAAGAGACTAACAAAGTAATTGGTACCAGAACATAGCTCTAAACATAGGAACAGAACATAGCGCTAAACTGTTGTCATTGGATTTGGGGCTGAATGGTGGGTAGCAAGGAAACTATAGCTTTTGGACACTTAGAAGACAAATAATGTACCAAGTAGCTTATAATTTAAGCAAAGAAGGTATCTTGGCTGCTTTTAGCTGCATTTGATCTATTTTTCTACAAGAAAAAAATGATCTCAGAAGAGAACCAGCTGTTTTATAAGCAGGGATGAAATGGAAAAGAGAAAATCCAGTGTTCAGGGGTTGAAGATACAACTATTGATCATCTCTAAGAAAGATAGAAATTGAGTACTGTTTTGAATAACAGAGATGACTAAATCTCAAATTAAAACTCAGCCTGGGGACAAGTCAAGAGAGTTATCAGTGGATTCTGTGAATTCTCTGTTGGAGCAAATGGTTTAGGAAAAATAGATCAAAGGCATGGCTTTCCCTTAGAGGTCTGGTAAATTCAAGTTCCCTTAGCAATGATAGCATGCCTGGAGAGAAAATAACTGCAAGTGCGGTGATTGGCATGTGCTGCTGACTAGAATCAGCCAGATAAACTGCTACCTGGGTTCTTAAGGGCTTTAAGAGCTGGGTGCAGTGGCCCACACCTGTAATCCTCAGGAGGCTGAGGCAAGAGGATCACTGGGAGTTCCAGGCCAGCCTGAGCTACAAAGTATGCTTAAGTCCAGCTTGAGCTGCATAGTAGTACCCTGTCTCAAAAAGTTAAAAAAAAAAAAAAAAAAAAAAAGAGTGCTCTGAAACCAGAATGCATCCGCCTGGGTCACAGGAGACTCTGATTGTTGGAGAACAATTTTGGGGCTCTCAAGTTTCGGTGGTCAGAAAAGAGGCTCTCCAGCAGTGTCTATTTTCTAGACATTGCCAAGCAGGATATCTAGAAGGAAAGAAAGGGCCCATCCAGGGGAAGATGATAACAGGATTATTTTCAAGCGTATGGGGTGGGACCACGCCAATGAATATAGGAATGTTTCCGATGTTCAGCAAGACTGTGGAATTCTAAGAATCGGCCAGGAATGTACGCCTTCCACTCTCTGTTTGTGAACTGCAGTATTATTTCAGTGTTCTCTGTCTTTGTCCAGCCACTGAACATGAGGTACAAGGGGGGGGTTGATAATATTTGTTTGTTTAGGTTCATAAGTCTCTGGGTGAAAAGAAATCAAAATAAGTCAGGTATGAAGGCATGCACACACAACCCCAGCAGGCTGGGAGGCTGAGGCAGGAGAATTGCAGGTTTGTGCCCAACTGGGCAATTTAGCAATTTAGTGAGACCCTGCCTTAAAATTAAACAACTAAAAAGGGCTGGAGATGTAGCCCAGGGTGAAGGTCTTGGGTTCAATCGCCAATACTGCAAAGAAAAAAAATCACATGTAGAAACTATCATAGATAATAAACTTTGACCCTGACCTTTGGGGTCACTTTGGGGCAAGAATATTTTTTCTGTAGAAGAGGGAGAAATTAACATTTGTGATGAAGAAATTAAGCAGGAGAGAGGGTAATCGCTTCTCTCTGTGTGGGAGAAGTATACCTTCCCATATGTGTGGCGATGGACTTGCAGAAGCAGAGAGGAGGACTCTATTCCGTGCCTCACTAACGCCAGTCATGGAGTGTAAGCAGACTTGACATACGCCATTTTTGTGAGCGAAAGCTTGAGAGCCAGTGTGTGGTCTGCCGTTTCTTTTTCCCTTTCTGCAATAAGACTAAGATGGGGGATGCTATCCCAGCCTGCATATGAAAACAGAAAGACAGATGGGGCAAAGCCATAGCTGACCCACAGTCTCCATCATGTCACTTGGAAAAAGAAAGAAATGTTTATTCTGATAAGCTGTTGGAGTTTTTTATATTTTTTGTTTTGGCTGCATAGACTAGTAAAAGCAGGTGAGCACTGTTGTCCTCCATGCAGGCCCGACGAGTGGGGGACGCTGGCAGGAGCTGGAGAAAGGTGTGCGGGATGGAGAGAACCTGTCTCCACTTCCCCGCCACCCCAGGCAGCACCCCTGCCCCCTGATGGACAGGTCCCTGCGCATCCAGCAGCCACCCAGAGCCCCTGAGCTCCTTCTTTGGGTGCCCTGCCTCCTGCCTCTTCCTCCTGGCCCCCAGGCTTCGAGACAGTAGTGGCTTCCTGCTCTCGCCAGTTTCTGTTTGGCTTCTCTGCTCTTCTATCACCTGTTGACCAATTTCCTGCACGGATGCCTGTCTGCCTTTATATACATTATCTGGTTCATTCTAACTGATCCATCATCCGGTACATAAATTTTTGGAGTAACTATTCATCCCAGGTGTTTCCGTGCAGATATATGTGATTCTGTAATTTCTGTTTTCTGCACCATCTTCTTAGGTGCACAATTCCATGGTCTTATGGGCATTTGTTTTGTTGTGCAACTGTTACCACCTTCTCTCTCCAGAATTTTCTCACCGTCCTATCTGGACTCCAAGTCCATTAAACAACAAGCCCTAATTACTCCCTGCTCCTATGCCCTGTCAATCTCCGCTCTCTTTTCTGTGTTTATGATTTTCACTGCCCTAGATTCCTTGTGTAAGTGGAATTACACAATATTTGGTCTTTTTTGTCTGGCTTATTTCCTCTAGAATAATGTCTTCAAGATTCAGCCACACTGGAGCATGTATCATGTAGCGTTTCACTTCTTTTTCCATCAGTCTGTTTTGACCAAGATTCTTTCAGTTTCACGTAACAGAATCCCCACGGGTGTAGTGGCGCATGCCTGTAATTACAGCACGTGGGAGGCTGAGGCAGAAGGATCACTGTGAGTGCAGGGTCAGCCTGGATTACACTGTGAGACCCTACCTCAAAAAAGTAAAACAAAAAAAGTAGCAGCATCCCCAAATTAACTGTATTTACTATTTACTACCATAAGAGGTTCAGAGGTAAAGCAGCTCCAGAGTTGTTAAATCAGTAGCTTAAAGAATCTTCAAACTTAGGTTAGTTTTCCATTTTTCTGTGCTATTGATCTCTGCCTGTCAGCCTGGTTTCTGGGGAAACGTCCCTCATGCTTGAGGTCTCAACACTGCTGTAGTGTTAGCCATTGGTATGAATTAGCTTTTTGTTAGAGTATGAGGTTACAACAAATCTCTATGAACTTGAACCCAAACTTCTACGGCTTCAAGTAACAAGCATCTGGAATTTTGCTTCCGTGTTTGAGGCAAAATCTTACTATGCAGCCCAAGCAAGACTGGCACTCATGATCCTCCTGCCTCAGCCTCCTGAGCAAGTGCTGTGATTAGAGGTGTGAGTCAATATGGCTGGCAGAGAAGTATATTCAAGATAAAGAAAATCTTTCCTGGAAATTCTCTAGCAGTCATCCTACTGGAAAGAATTATGTCATATTACTTATATGCTTGAAAAAAAGTCACTGACAACCACAATTTTCTTAGTTCATTTCAAATTCACCCCTTAACTATGGGGGAGAAGCTCGTTGCCCTGAATTAAAGGAGAACATTCCTGGATGAAAGCAAGAGGAAGGAGGTAAAATGCTCACCAGGCAAGGTACTTGTAGTGTCTAATAATATTCTATCCACCCTCCACTTCAGTCAAGCTATCTGGTAAATAACACATACAAACCATTCAATCAGGTGTAGCCAGAAACCTGTAAACCACTCTCCAATCCCCTCTGTCGTCCCCCCTTGTCTGATCAGTGGTCAGGCCCCTGGATCTCACCTTGACTTTAGCTTTGGGCGGCTCTTGTGTTCTCCATGTTCAGGGCACTACCATCACCTCTCACTTGACCACTCTGGTACATTTCTCACTGGTCTCTCTGCCTCTGGTCTTACTAAACTGCAATACAGTCACCAAGCGGACAGAGCAATTTAAGTCATATATTTTCCCACTGAAAAGCTTTCTAAAGCTGGGCACAATGGCATGTACCTGTAATCCCAGTAGTCTGGGAGGCTGAGGCAGGAGGATTCCAAGTTCAAGCCTAGCCTGAGCAATTTAATGTCTTAAGGAGATACTGCATCCAAATTAAAAAGTTTTTAAAAGTCCTGGGGATGTACCTCAGTACAAAGGCCCGCAGTTCAGTCTTCACTACCAGGGACTAGGGGGGCAATACCTTTCCTAGACTCCCCTTTGCTCTTGGGAAAGTTGAAAACCCACTTCATGCCTTCCAAGGCCCTCTGCCATTTTGACCCAGGCTACTTCTCTGGTTTCATCTCTTCCTACTTGTTTTCTGGCTTCTGCCTTTCCTTGTCATCTTATGACTCCTTTTGCAACATGCAGGTCACAAGTTAAACATCACTTCCTTAAAGATGTTCTCTATTCCCATAATGCAATGCACTGTGTTCCTTTATCATTCTGCTCATCCAAATGTATTGTAACTATCTGTTAAAGTCTGTCCTCCCCTGCAGACTGTAGGTGCTACATCCCCATTGCTTAGCACAGAGCATGGCTATCATAGGGGTTAAGTAAAAGTCAGAGACTGGAACAGTTTCATGTTATTGCACCTCTAGGTGGTAACTGACACCAAAGATGTACAAGTGATAATCCAGAGTGGGGTAGCTCTAAAAAGTGAACAAAAAGAAGGAGTAAGAGGTGGACAAAGGCTGACAGGGAGGATGAGAAAGCAGTAAGCAGAGAAGTGGAACATCAGAAGAGAATGTAGTCACAAACTCAAGCAGAGAAAGCATTAGGAAACTGGGGGTGCCTAACAGGTTCACCCAGAGCAAAGAGGACAGATGTGGGAGAAAAGTGGACATGGGCTTGGTCACAGGACCAGAAAGGTAATGTCTGAGAGTGTTGGACTCCTTTGTTAAACTAATATACATAAGAAGGTATTTTTTCTGCCTTTTCCTTGCTTCTGTTCATTGGTCCATCAAAGACTCATTAAATATCTTCTGTAGGTCAGGGAAGACCCTTTGCCAGGCTTTAGGGAGACCCAGGAACTAGGACAAACTCCCTGGGCCTGCAGGGCTGGGCACCCTTCCTGCTAGGCAAAGTTACAATGTGTCCTGGCTGGGCAGTTTATTGGAGTTGGTACTGATTAGCTATCTGGACATATTCAATGAAATCAGAGCTGGTGTTCAAGCCCAGAGGTCTGCAAGACTTTATCTTGTTCTGAGCTGGCGGAAAGCAAAAGGGAAAGTGTATGGAGCACACTATTATTGCATCATTTCTCTCTGTTCATAAGTCAGTCACAGATGAGATTCTGGGATTTGCCAAGAAAACTGATTCCAACTCCTCTACTCCAGCGTAGAAAAATGAGAGAGCAACTTAATCAAAGGTACTGCCTTGTAAAACATTCTCCGGACTTGGTGCCACTTACTACCGGGTCTGCACAGGCTTCTCTGACTTTCTGGCTGACATAGTACTACTGACTGAGCTAGTGCTCCACGATTTTATTTTCTGTCCTTGTGCTCGAAAACAGTGTGGTGTTGTGTTCAAAAGGTCAGTGAATCAGTCTGCAAGTCGGCGTCATTGGGGTTGGGACCTGGATTGGAGACAAAGGGAGGGACACTAACTGATTAGAAATTTTTCTTACTACGTTTTCACTTAACACTCATTTGATTCACTTTATATGAGACATTGTGGTGGGAAAAATAGTATAAATCAAAACCTCTTTAAGGCACATTATCTTTAATACTCTAGAAAAACTATTATTTAAGGAGATTTTACCTATTGGTTTTTTGGTTGTTTTTTGAGACAGGATCTCACCACCTAGTCTAGGCTGGCCTCCAACTCACGGCAATCCTCCTGCCTCATCCTCCCAAATCCTGGGATTACAGGCATGCACCACCACACCCGGCCTGCTTGCTGATTTTAAAAAATGAAACTAGACATTCCTTGACGTGTGAGTCATACTTTCCTACTATATAGCTTGGATTTTAAGTATACTTAAAAAAAAAACAAAACATGTAGAATTGGGGAAGAAAGCAAAATACTTGCCCCTAACCCCAATCAGATTTTAGCTTTGGGGATCTGTAAACAGAAGTAGGAAAACAAGCTCTGAAATGTCCCTTCCTGAGGGAAATCCCCTCAAGGGACTGAGCTCAAACCTGGACCTTCTTAGTACAGCATCTGAGGTCCCTGGGGACTCGGGTAGGTTGAGCAAGGAGAGGCCCCGAATTAAACAGGAATAACAAGGACAGGAATAACAAGCTACACATCCCAAGTGCTTACAAGAAGCCAGGCTCTGCTCATCCAACACCCCACAAAATAGCTACTATTATTTCCCCTCTGAGAAACTGAGTCAGGAGGTTAGAGGCAACTTGCCCAGTGCCCTACACTGCGAAGTGCAAGGGCGGGTATCTTGCTGGTCACCATGAAAGGTGTCAGTAATGTGTCCAAAACGGATCAGAAAAACTCATCTTCAGCGCTGCGAGAAGTAATGGTCCGTGAACGTTGCCTGCTCTGGTTCTGCTGGTACCAATTACCCTGAGCTCTCATCTAAAGGCAGGAGTACGGGGCTGGGGATATAGCTCAGTGGAATAAGCGCTTGCCTAGCAAGCGCAGGGTCCTGAGTTCGATCCCCAGTACCGCAAAAAAATAAAAAAAAAATTAAAAAAAAAACATTTTGGGGCTGGGGATATAGCTCAGTGGAATAAGCACTTGCCTAGCAAGCGCAGGGTCCTGAGTTCGATCCCCAGTACCGCAAAAAAAAAAATAAAAATAAAAAAAAAATAAAGGCAGGAGTACAGGGTGACTGCACTGGGAGGAAGGTCAGACAGGGTGTGCTGTCAGAGATAGAAATTGCTCTGCGAGGAGGCTGTGAGAGTCAAAGGTGGGCACAAAGGTCAGGGTGCGGGTGGCCCACCGCCTGGGACGTTTATTACTCCCGGGTCAGAGCCGCACAGCCCAGCCCGAGCGCTGGAGGACAGAGCCACTTCGGGCGCGGGACACGTGTCCTAGGCTCTGTCCAGGGGGTTTCGCGGAGGCGGAGGCGGCACCGGGAGCTGGGCGGAGCCCGCAGGGAGCAGTGCGCTTGCGCGGGGAGGTGGGGCGGAGGCGTGGCGGGAGCGCGAGCTAGGCGCGTTAAAGGCAGCTCCTCCCGCTCCGGCCTCGACTGTCGTGGTGCGCAGGCGCGGGCTCTCCCCTTGTCACTCCAGGCGCGGCGTGCCGGTTGGTAGCTCGGTGGCGGTGGTGGCAGTGACGGCGGCGGGTCTTCGGCACCATGAGCGGCTTCACCAGCGAGGAGCGCGCGGCGCCCTTCACCCTCGAGTATCGCGTCTTCCTCAGTGAGTGTCTGCAGCCCCACGCGCCTACCCGCCTGCCGCCCATTCATTCCCGCCCGCGCCGCCCCGCGCGCGTGAGGGCCCTGTCGCTGGGCGCCTCGGGCGCGTCCCTGGGCCCTGCCGGGCGCCCCGCCGAGGGTCGCCCTCCGACGTCCCTCCTGGCCGGAGGGAAACGCTTCCTTCCCCACGTCCCGCAGAACGCAGGCGCCGGGCTGGTTTTGCCAGTGATGGGCTCAGTAGGGATCTGTTGCCGAGTCATCCTAGAGAGGCGCCTGGACGGAGAACCGTCCCCGTAAGAGGATTGCTGCCTGGAGGAACGGGGCAGGGGCGGCGACTGCCTAAGACCTCGGTTCCGCCGCCGTAATTCAGATGGCCGCGCCTAGCCAGGTTCAGACCTCCCCTCGGAGGACAGCCCCGGGGAAACTGAGGCCCGGCCACGCTGGACCCATCCTCGGGCGTTGTGCTTCTGCTTTCCTGCCTCGTGTTTTCCCGTAAGCCCTTTAGCTGGGAAGGTTTCTTCTGAAACAGAAAGCGGTTCCCCGCCAGTCACACAGGTGACGTCGGTCAGGAGCAGAGGGCCAAGTTTTTAGTCTGGGTCCGGAATCTCTTTCCAAGTCCTGCTGTCAGGAGCAGGAGGCTGGGGAGTGAAAGTGCCCACCCTTCACTCACACCCCCTTTCTGGGCACACCCCCTTTTGCCTCCTAGCTACCTAGGGTTTAGTTTTTCCCTCGGCATCCTGTAGCTAGGAGGAATAGATTCGTGGCGCCAGCGGAGGTGAGGTGTTGGGGGATCAAAGGCCCCTCTTACTGTCCCTCTTTACAGTTTTATGCTAAAGAGAACAGGCAGGTTCAGCGAAGTCCCGGTTAGTGTGCGAAGGGCAGGAAGAGGTAGGGTGGAGGGCGCGCGGTTTGAGAGAATGAACCGAGCGTCTGACCAAACAGCCTGGGGTGGGAGGAAGAGAAAACTCTAAAGTTTGCGCGCTTAGCCGAAAGTTAAACCACCAGGTAAATTCAGGAAGGCTGAGGATTCCCCATTGTTTAGTTTCAGAATTAAGTAATAAGGGCAGCACAGGAACTTTTGACTCGTAATTCATCACGCTGTTTTTCTGGAAATAGTGTTGTCTCCGGAATTTCTCTGTAGAATGGATTCACTGTAGAGAGGTAGATATCACTGCTTTGAAACGGGAGGGGATCGCCTGGAAATGGTCTTGGAGCTACACATTTATAACAGACTTTTTGTACTTAGATCGGTATTGGCAGTGAGTGAGTATTTGAGGCCATTGGGGGACAGCAAAGCCACTCTTGACTTTGACTCTGCTAAGGTAAATGTATCAAGTGAAACTCTTGGGAATTTAAGAAATACCCATAAAAGCCTCAGGGTGGGGGTGACTCAGTGGTAGAGCACTTGGTTAGCATATTTGAGGCCGCAGAGTAAATTCCCAGTACTGAAAAACAAAAACCCCAATAATTAGAATGAACTATGCAATTAACTTTATTTTTAATACTGGGAATTGAACTCAGAACCTTGGGCTTGTCAGGCAGGTGCTGTGCTGCTGAGTTATATCCCCGGCCCCAAGTTCACTAATTTTTAAAAATCATAGGTTTCTTGATATTTCTTAATAGAAGTATAAGGATCCAATAGATTGCAGAGCCAAGGGTGAGTGGGAAGGGACCCAAGATTGAGGGCAGTCACTGTTCAATTGCGCTATTCACTTTGGTAGGGTAGATAGATTGATACTGTTTCCTCTTGAATAGTGAGAAAGGTTTTTTCATTTGTTTGCATTCCTAGGGATGAAACTCCAGTTGGTGCACATGCTGGACAAGCTCTCTCCCATTGAGCTATAGCCCCAGCCCTAAGGAATTTTTAAAATTACTGTACTTTTGGATATGGTAGTTGAGTCTAGAACATAGAAGTTACCTGTGAAGACTTTGTTACAACTTGATTATCCTTGAGAAAAATTGTAATCAAAGGTTCTGTCCTGCTGAAACATCATTTAAAACAACACAGTTGACAATTTAGCAAAATGGTCTGTTCTTTCCTCTCCAATTATTTCATAAGAGTTCTGAAATGAGTTAGCTGATGCAAGATCAAAAGTAATTTAATCACTGTGTGAATACTATTAGCACTGTAGAGGGCAGGACATGCAGGGCTAGGGGTTAATGCAGTCACAAGCTTACCAGGTGCTTAGCAGGAAAACCTGATCTTGGGGGGAGGAGGCTCCAGGAAGGAGAAACAGCAACTCTGGGAGATTGGAGGCAAGTTGAGGGTTAATTAGCCTCCTCAATAAGCACAAAGGAGAAAGAATACAACTGAGTTTAAGTTAGTTCTCTGAGCATGTACTAAATGGATATTGGGAGGCGGATGAGCCTTGTGTTACTTCAATTGCTTATATCAGTATTTGGACTTTTATTCACTTCCCTGCTTACTAGAGCCCCCTGGCTGTCCTCCTGTTAAACGGACTCAGGGTCTTGTATTCCTCTTTTGCCCCCAGGTCAGGGAAAACTAAAAGTAGTAGCTGGACTAGGTCTCCTACAAATGGCTCTGGTTGGGGAAAGGTCAGAGGAGGGGGCTGGTTTCCCACGGGTGGCCCTTCGGGCAGGAGTGACCTGGGACCCACCTAGGCTGCTACACACAACCAGGTTTCATCTATTTTTGGTGTGGGAATAAACTTGTGTACTTCATGCGTTTAGCGATATAATTAATCTTAGTAGCAACTCTTTTTTTTTTTTTTTGAAACGGGGTCTCACTGTATAGTGTAGGCTGGACTCAAATTAACAGTAATCCTCCTATCTCAGTCTCCCGAGTGCTGGGATTACAGGCATGTACCACCACACCTGGCAGTAATAACTTTTCTAATTTATTTTGCAGAAAATGAAAAAGGACAGTATGTATCTCCATTTCATGATATTCCGATTTATGCAGATAAGGTAAGATATCCCTGTTTTGAACCTGGTCTCTTTCCTCAGATTAGCTAATTTTTTAAAATTTATTTTTTGGTGGGGCATATGAGGAACTGAACTCAGGACCTTGTGCTTGCCAGGCAGGTGCTTATGCCACTGAGCTGTATCCCCAGCCGTAGCTAGTTCTACATAAGGGTTTTCTTATGCAAGTGGTTAAAATGCCTCATTGTGCTGTGAGGTAAAGGTTCACTGATAAATGCGAAGTTTAGTCTTGTAACCAGATCATACAGTTAAAGGAGCAACTGTAAATTGGGGAAGGAGTAGAAGACCAGAAGCAAGTTTTAAGCTGCCTTTTTTCTTTTTAAATCATATTTGTCTTTTCTATATGTGAATTTGGTAATAAAATCCTAGAACTTCATTAGTGGTTTGAAAATGAACTGGGTAACCAGCACAGAATTTTGACTGTTTATTAAACAGTAAAAATGAAGTGCATTATTCAGTCAGTACAAGACAATTCATAGGCTAGTAGAGTGATTTGCAAATAGTGCCAATAAGAGTGAGTACACAGACCCCTAAAAGGAAACATCTGTTCCTATACACACCAGAGATCTGAAGAAATCTAACTTTAGTGGAGATTGGTAAGTTTGCCATGAATTAATAAGAATATTTATGATCCTTGGGTGGTAGTAAGACCAGTAACTCTTCTTTTTTATGATGTCGGGGATGGAACCCAGAGCAAAGAATAACAGCAAAGATTTTTAAATTTTGTCCTTGTGTGTGCTGAGTTTTATCATCTTTTGGACTTCTCAGAAATAGAAAAATCCACTGTATGTACTTCTACCAGCAAGTCTGCTGCAGTTGCCTACTGACACTTGCATGTAGAAAATCCATCTTCTCGGTTGTTTCAGGGGAGCCTGCCCAAGCTGGGCTCCAGTTGGAGGCAGTGGAGCAGACCTGAAACCAATTATGTGCCACAGTTACAGCAGGGACCTCTAACTGGCATGTGCTTTCCTGTGGGATTCTCCAAGTTGTACTTACTCAGAAACTGTCATTTGTTACATCTGATTTCCTGGGAACTGATGTGAACCACACAGTGCTCTCCATCTTCTGAAATAGCCATTTCCTGGGAATTGATGTGAACCACACGGTGCTCTCCATCTTTTGAAATAGCTCTGTTTGGTTGGCTTGACTTACCTGTTTTCTGTATAGGATGTGTAAATTGTGCTATAAAGTACTTCACCCTAACGTTTCAACTCATTCTGAGTGATGTGGAGGCATGAAGCCCCCCTAGATTTACTTTATTATTTTGTGGTATTGGGGATTTATACCCAGGGCCTCACATATGGTAGGTAGGTGCTCTACCACTGAGGTACATGCCCTTTTCCACATTTTTTTTTAACCAGAATGTAAACACCAACTTTGTTAATACAATAGCAACAGAAAGGGTTTCCAGTTTCTCAGAGGAAAACTGACCTGAAACCCGCACCACCTGGTGTTACAGGATTAAATGCTTGCATCACATTGACTGTTCTGATAGCTTCCCGCCACACTCTGAAGGGTCATCAAGGACAACTGTCATCAAGCGGCTGAGGGACACGCTGGGCACTGGGAGGGCAGCTTCACTGGCTGCCCTGAGTCACATGACTGAAAAGGACTCCCGCTAAGATGCTCCTGGCGTAGAGAGAACACAGCAGTGTGGAGAACAGAGCCTTGTGTCTCAGGAGTTAAGAGACTAATCTGTCATTTTTCCTCTGTGGTCCGCCAGGGTGCTCTGTGAAGAACCCTTTTCAAGGACCAGCCGGCCATGCTGGGGGAGGAGAGTGGGTGGTGAGGTGGCAGCGTGCTTGCAGGAGAGTGTGGTGAGGCACACAGGCTCGGCTCTCTGCTGGTGGTTGTGGGTTTCTTTTCTCGCACCTGCAGCAGCTTGATGGGGAAGGCCGGGGCCACCTGCCAATCACCTCTTCTTGAAGCCAAGTTTTCTTTTGTGTTCATAAAAGAGGTCTGTCTTAGAGCTCCCTAGGCTGATGATCTTCAGCCAACCGTCTTGGTCCTTCTCCTGGATGGTGTACTCTTTCCAGTTATGGGCATCAAAGACGCTGGGCCTCTGCAGATCACACAGTGCCCCCGGTAAGAACCATAGTTAACTCCATCACATGTTCGCACTGGGCAGCAGGGATGCACATAGGAATCACAGATAACACCCTTACCATCACATTTTTCACAGTCTTCCAGTGGCAACACCAGCTTGCCTTTGGCAAGAGATCAAATCCTGATGATGTTTAGCCGTAACTCCTACCCAAGAGGGCTGCTGCAATTTCCGCTTTTTTTGGAAACAGGATCTCACTAAGTTGCTTAAACTTGGCCATCCTCCTGCCTCAGCCTTCTGAGGAGCTGGTACTAAAAGTCTGCTCCACTGCCCAGCTAGCCCTAGCTTAGGTGATGGTACCATAGAATACAGGTGTGCTGAGCAAAGAAAATGCCTTGATATGTAGTGGATTTTTGATGTTTGTAAGTGATTGCCCAATATTCTAGCCAAGGACCAGATGATTATGGACATGAGGTACCTGCTCTTGTGCTGATTCATGGTACCTTAAAGTAGGAAACAGACCACGTGGTCTCATGTAAATAATCCTCACAGGTTGCCTGTGACGCCGGTGTCTTGGTTGTGCTGTGATGTGATTCAGGTGAAGACTCTGCCCTTATTCCTCCCGTGGTGCTTCAGAAGCCCGAGCCCTTGTGACAACTCTGGTTTCACCAGTAGGCCTGACCCCGAGAGACCTTGGCATGTGTAATTCTTGCCTGAGTGGCCGGAAGGAGCTCTTCTGTTTTGTTCTGTTCTGTTTCGAAGGAAGTTGTCTGTTTATACTACAAATAAGGGCGAAGGTGACAAGTTATTTTGGATTACAGCCCCCAAAAGTCTAATTCATTTTGTTATAGAACAGTGAGGTTTTCTTTTTCTAAAATGTCATAATTTGATTATATTTACATAAACACATTTTTATGTGTGTGGTCTAGACTTTCTCCGTGATGTGGTCTGTTATTTCAGAGTTGTAATGAGAGAATGTCATTACAAATAAGGATGTACCTTTAACACAACTTGGCTCCATAGTGGAAAAATGTCCAACAGCTCACATACTCTACCCTATGCCAGGACCTTTTGATGTGGATAACATTCATTTTGGTTATATCACTAGGTGATCAACCCAGCTGGGTCAGGAAATTCTTGAGACTCCAATGTCCTGCTTGGATTGTGTCCAAATCAAATACGCAGAGAAGGCAAAGAGATGGACTCCCTGGATTTTTCTTTTTAATTGTAGCAATGTCCTTTACTGTGCATTTATTTTGGAATCAAATTTACCAGGTACCTATAGCTCAGAACTTCTGAGATGCCAGAAATTTACAAAACTCTAAACATAGTACAAACAGTATGAAACACTGGGCAAATAAAGATCTAAATCTTAGTGCTCAAATATCATGACCTGATAATTTAATTTTAGGATTTCGGTGTTTTTCTAGTCCATATCTTCTTTTTTTTATTTTTATTTATTTTTTTTTAATTTACTGAGGCAGGGTCTCACTATGTAGCCCAGGCTGGCCTTGACTTTGTGAAGATCCTCCTGCTCAGCCTCTTAAGTGCTAGAATTACAGGCATGTACCACCATGGCTGGCTTCTAGTCCATATCTTAAACTCTGATGTTAAATACTATTTCTGACTATGTAGTTACTATGTAGCTTCTGTTTGTTTCCCAGGATTGCTGGGAGCATGTAGGCATGTATATAACTAGGGAACTGTTTCTTCCCCTGCCTTCCAAAAGAAAGTCAAGCTTCCAATCCAGTGATGACAAACCTTTTTTCTTAGAAAATGAGTGCCAAACTGCAACCCAGAACCCTCTTATTTATCACAAAGGGCCAATACTGCAAGTAAACATAAATACTGAGGTTATAGTTTAGAAAAACAACTCTACACTAACATTTTTGTCTTTTTTAAAAACATTTTTGTCTCAAAAACACAACACCTTTGCCATAGATTCGCTACCACTGTTCTAGTCAAATAAATAGGTTATTGCTTCAGAAATTTGACGATATTTTCTGCAGTTTGGTGTAATTGTTCATTTTTCTTGGGAAAGGTTCCAGGTCAAATTTCATGGACATTGCAAATCTCAGAAAAATTTGACAACTGGAAATGCAGGTTCTCGATTGATTTTACTGGGGAGAAAATACACTGAGGTTATAGTTAGAATATCTGTTTTAAAAATTTGGTGTCTAGCATGCCTAGCATGCTGTAGGACCTAGGTTCTGTCCCCAATGCTAGGGAAAGATCCAGGATTAGACTAAGTAACAACCAGGTGGGATTAAGAAGACATGAATTGCTAAGATGTAC
Organism: Dinomys branickii; assembly: GCA_004027595.1. NCBI lineage: Eukaryota > Metazoa > Chordata > Mammalia > Rodentia > Dinomyidae > Dinomys > Dinomys branickii. Next base: position 22,656 of record PVLD010010688.1, on the reverse strand, counting down.
TAAAGTTCTTTTAAAAGTATCTCACCATAATAAAGTACATAAATACTAGAAATATTCAAATATGTAATGTTTTATATTTTTGGGGGGGTGCTGCGAATATAGCTCAGTGGCACAATGCCTGCCTGGCAAGTGCAAGGTCCTGAGTTCAATTGCTGGTACAAAAAAATTATTTTGCTTTTTGATACAGGACCTCACTACACAGTTCAGGCTGGCCTTAAGGTCATTGTGTAGCCCATGCTGGCCTCAAAGTTGAGGCGATCCTCCTGCCTCAGCCTCTCAAGTGCTGAGATTACAGGTGTATGCCACCATGCCAGATGGAAATCCAACTCTTTTTTTTTTTATTATATATTCTGGGACTTGAACTCAGAACCTTGTGCTTGCCAGGCAGGCATTGTGTTGCTGAGGTGTATTCCCAGCCCAGAAGTCCAGCTCTTAGGAGAACTTTTATTCACTGCTAGGCTTTAGAGCCTAGAAAAGTGCCTGCCACTTAGTGGTGGTGCTTGATTAATTTTTTTGTTTACAAAAATGAATTCACCTGGGTGTGGTAGTGTAAGCCTCCTGTCCCAGCGCTTGGGAGGCTGAGACAGGAGTGTGAGTTTGAGGCCTGGACTACAGAGCGAGTTCAAAGCCAGCCTGCACTGCTTCAGAAAACAAAACAGCAACCAAGAATTCATTTTGCATCTTCTTGCAGTTACTCATAATTACTTAAAAGCAGTAGATTCTTAGGCTCTCATAGTTTTTCTGTTCACAGAAAACAATTTTTGTGTTCTTATACCAACTTTCTCCTTTTTTTCCCTTGCCTTTAATTATGTGGATTTGTAACATTATCTAATGTTGTTTTGAGGCTCTATACATATGTTTTAGTTCATTAAAATTTTCAGTATAGTTCCCAACTTTAAATTAGTGACTTCAGCTCTATTTGCTACTTGTTTTGGTTTTTGAGATGAGTCCTGGCTGTTTTCAGAGCTGTCCCTACACTCCCAACCCTCTTCCCTTAGGCTCCCAACTACCTGAGGTTATACCCTGTGCACTTCACGGGCACTGCTTTTTTCTTAAAGCAATGTATTCATTTGGTGGCATTTTCTTTTGAAAAATTAACCAATCTCCATGGTTTTCTCTTCTGGGTTAAGCTCATGTTGTAACAGCTCCACCTTGTGGACCTGTAGGAAATTGCTGCTGCTACAAATTTAAAAGCCCTGATTTGTTCGTGTTTACAGATTAAAACAGACAAGGGACAAGCCCAGGATTACTGTACCACTGAACTACATCCCCAGCCCTTTTTATTTTTTCTTCTGAGACAGGGTCTTGCTAGGTTTCCCAAGCTGGCCTTGAATTTGTGATCCTGCCACCTCAACCCCTTAAGTGGTCGGATTATGGATATGCACCACTGTGCCTAAATCAGATCTCTCATTTTTATACCGAAGAAGTGGTGGTAGGTAAATGCAGCTCTTAAAAACTTAACAGTGGAAAAGATAAAATTTAATCAAATATTGGTCCTGCTGTTTCCTCCCCAGGCATAGTTAATGTTATGTTTCTAAACCATTTCAACTTTACACGGATATAGGGATAGAGTGGTTTATTCAGTCTTGCATTTAGTTATCTCCATTCTTACGGTTTTATGTTGTTGACCAAGAATTTAAATAAGCAACAGAACTTTACCTTTTGAATAATAGTGGTAGAGCTTTTGTGCTTGATTAAAAGTAGCAGCAAGATCATCATTGGCTTGGGCATTGTGTTAGTCACTTTGCTCAGCTGACACCCAGACTTGGTGGAGACAAGGCTTCCTTTGGCCCACGTTTCAGTGGGCGGTGGGCCAGCTTCCAGGGAGGCAGGCACAGTGGGGAGGGTCTGGCAGTGGGGAGTTGCTCACCTCAGGGTACTCAGGAGACCTCATGGCCTTGAGGGAGATAAAGCCCTCCAGCTCACACCCACAGCGACGCCCCCTTCAAGCCGGATCCCACCTCCCAGCAGCAAGTCAGCCAAATCACCTCGTAATCCATCCCCTTCCAATATATGAGGCTTCAGGGGCCATTTTATTGATTGATTGACTGACTGACTGATACTGGGAATTGAGCTCAGACCCTTCCGCTTGCCAGGCAGGTGCTTGCACCACTGAGCTCTATCCCTGGCCCTTGGGGGCTAATTAGATCTAAGCCGTGGCTGTCATCACTGACTGATTCCCTCACAGTGTGTCTGTCCCGCCTTTCTTACGCAAAGTAGAAAAGAGGTGGTTGTAAAAAGGTGTGTGCATAATTTTCACTTTATTATTTCTTCTGAGATGAGATCTTGCTGTGTTGCCTATGTTGTTCTCAACCTTGTGGACTCATCCTTCTGCCTCAGCTTCCTGAGTAGCAGGCCACACCCACTCTTTTTCATTTGAAGGTAACTTTTAAGCATATTTTTTATAAAAGAGTAACTGCAGATTTAAACATCACTTGTGCCTTTATAGAGGCTAGAAACTGATAATCTGCTATTAAGGTTTTATTTGTTAGTAAAAATCATATTCTGACTATTTAAACCTCTGTTTTCATTAGAGAGCCTATGTCAGGTCCATATTTACTTAGTATGCTGTCTTGGTTACTTTTTTCTCGTTGCTGAGACAAAATACCCAATACCCAAAATGAAGGAAGGAAAGGTTTATTTAGCTTACAGTTTGTGGTTTCAGTCCATATTTGGCTGGTTCTGAGGCAGAGTGGCATATGGCAGAGGGCAAACTGTTAAGGGCAGCAGAGCCCAGCAAAAGCAACCAGCCAAAAGGGAGGAATGGCTGCAAGCAGCCTCCTTTTCTTCCCTACATTGTAAACAACCTACCCCACCCAGGGGTCGTGAACCTCTCACACAATCTCCATGCCCTCCTCTTCCACACACTCAGGATGTTTACAAAGGAAGCACCCCAGCTTCCTCCTGAGTCACTCAGCTAAAACTCTAGACTCCCCAAGTTGACACAATGTATCAACCATAACATGCAAAAGGAGATGACAGTGTGATTGTGTGTATGTTTTAAAACTGAAAGTATTCTAGGAGTTGTTCCCCTGAAAACATCCCCTTTATAGTGGATTTGGACAATTTAAGACTGTGAAGTAATGATAATAGTACTGCTGTTGGTTAAAATAGTCTTGAACATATTCTTTTGTGGGGAGAACCAAGAATGGAACTCAGAACCTCACGCTTGCCAAGCAGGCACTGCTCCTGGCCCCTGAACATACCAACATACTCAGTGTCAAACATCTCGTCTCTTTGAGGGGGACTTAATTTTCAAGAATAGCCAAATTGGACCAGGGATATAGCTCAGTGGCACAGTGCCTGCCTGGCAAGTGCAAGGTCCTGAGTTCAATTCCTAATGCCAAAACACACACACACAGGCGCGCGTGCAGACACGCACAAATCAAATAGCCAAACTGGAAGAATAATGTGAGTGATCTTGCCCATTGATGCAGTTAACACTAAAACTAAATTTACCTAAACCGGGTGACCAGGCTGGCTTGGGGTTTTTCTACCAATTGTGTCTGAAACTGAAGCTCCAGCAACATCGTGAGCGTCGCAGTGCTGAGAGGTGATGGATGCCAGCCCTCGGAGAACTGTCTGGACGATGGCCTTCTTCCTAGATAGAATTTCTCTTCTGTTTGTTTAAAAACTGTTTCCCTCCTTTCTGAAAACACTTTTTCCACCACTGGTGTAACAGATATCCGGCATGGTGCAAGTGCTCAGGAGGCTGAGATGGGAGCCTTGTGAGATCAGGGTCAGCCCAGACCACACAGCAAAACCCTGTCTCCATTGGTTTTTTTTTGGCGGTACTGGGGATTGAACTCAGGATCCTGCGCTTGCTAGGCAGGTGCTTATTCCACTGAGTTATATCCCCAGCTCCAAAACCCTGTCTCCAAATACCACAATAACTGTAACAAAAATAAAAACAGAGAGAAGTTCAAAGAATTGTACAGCAAACAGCCATACATCTGCCACCTTGGTTCCGCAATTAATATTTTCTTTTATCCCTTCATCTGTTGTTGTCTGCCATCTGATGCAAATCCATTGATTTCAGAGATCCAGTATAACCACCGACTGGTTCAACTTCAGGAGAAATAAGAGTGTTCTCCGAAATAAGAACAGATTAGCTCATTTGGCCTCTGGCCTCTGACCTCTGACCATCTTGTCTTTCCAGGATGTGTTCCACATGGTAGTTGAAGTTCCACGCTGGTCTAATGCGAAAATGGAGGTAATGTTTGGCCTTAGAAGTCAGAAGTAGGGTACTCAAGACTTGACCATGGTGATTCTCTCAAGGATGGAGCAGCAAGACTCCCAAGTCTCTCTGCTGTGATCTGGCCAGACACAGCCCTTTACCACCTGTAGCTGTGCCCCAAACTGTGACCCGCTGCTTTGCTTCTGAGGCTCCCAAAACCTGGTACTGTGTACCACTTTTTTGACAGTGACCTGAATGATTTGCATTCAGATACCTGAAAATTTTTAAACATTTTAAAGGAAAGCTGAAGTTGGATAATACTTACTTTGTCCTTTTAGTAAAATTCTTGATACTTTTATTTCTCAAATGTTAAGATTTATCCTAACTAATTGTACTTGTTGCTTTCTGGAATTAGAAAATATACCTTTCTCCTCTTGATAGTGTTGTATATACCTCCTGTAAGTTTTTCTCACAATGGCTGATTAGAGACACAGTTCAAATGATAAAAAATGATAGAGATAAAATTGTGAGCGTGAAATTGGAGGTCACACTTCTATCACGATTCATTTCTTCAGATCCTTGAGTAGTATTTCACATCCAGCTCTGCAACCATTTGCACTCTGATTTCAGATCTCTACAAAGGACCCTTTAAATCCAATTAAGCAAGATGTAAAAAAGGGAAAACTCCGTTATGTGGCCAATTTGTTCCCTTATAAAGGATACATCTGGAACTATGGTGCCATCCCTCAGGTATGTCTCTTGTTAACATGCAGAAAATGTACTTTTTTATAACATACTTTGGGCAAAAAAAGATTTAATCCCCTTTAGAAAATGTTCACTGTAGTCAGTTCTTTAACATGTAGGAAAGAAACAATTAAATAGGTTTACTACTTCTTTGAACAACTTATTTTCAGTATCAGCTATAAATATTTGCAGTGTCTGAACTCACGTGTGAAAGTTTACTCTTTTTCTGAGCTGTTCCTGTGCACTAGCTGTGAGCTCGTGACACTGTGTCTCACAAATCCTGTGGAAGTGGGAGAGAGGACTGGTCAGCAGCACTGACCCTGGCAGCAGGCAGGTGTCTGTCCTGTCGTTCCGCCCAGAGACATCAGCAGAGCTCAGCTCCTGTGGAAACTGGGAGGAGTAAAGGCAGCACTCGGTCCCTGCACGCACACTCTCCAAGCTGTTCTTGTTTTGCATTTTGGGTGCTGTTTCCTCCATATTGAGGCTAAGAGCTTTGTGATAAGGTAACGCTGGAGCCGGGCATGGTAACACATGCCCGTAACCCTAGCACTTGGAGGGCTGAAGCAGGAGGATCACTGAGTTTGAGGCCAGCCTGGGCTACATAATGACTTCAAAGTGAGACTCTGTCTCACACAGTGAGACTCTCAAAAAAAAAAAAAAACCCCGTAATGATGGGTCCCTGTTAGGAAGGGAGACAACCTGCATGGTTTACAGTGTATCCCCAGCACAACAGCAGTGTGCAGGTGGTTACTGATGTTTAATGTTTGAGTGAGTCATTGGAAGATCTCTGCTTATATGAAATGGTTAATTTTATTTATTTATTTTATTTATTTATTTATTTATTTTTTTGCGGTACTGGGGATCAAACTCAGGACCCTGCGCTTGCCAGGCAAGCGCTTATTCCACTGAGCTATATCCCCAGCCCGAAATGGTTAATTTTAGTTTGGCCAGGCTAATGCTGTGGCACTTACTAAAGGTTTAGCTTAGTTTCTCCTATTGATAAATGGTTTTTCTGTTCACTAAGCCTGTACAATGGAATCTTTTTTTTTTTTTTTTTGGCGGTACTGGGGATTGAACTCAGGACCCTGCATCTGCTAGGCAGGCGCTTATTCCACTGAGCTATAGCCCCAGCCCTACAATGGAATCTATTGTGAAACAAGTTATAGAACCCAAGTCAAACCCATCTGGCTGTTAAAGCACCAGTGGTCATTTGCTCTCTTCTTAGCACTTGTCCTTGTCCTTGGGTTGCTTTAGTGGGTGCCTTTGAAGTGTTGTCCCTTTGGGAAAACACTGCTGCTGTGCCTGTAGGGCGGCTGCTTTCTTAAGGTTGGCCCTTTGGGTGTGGCCTGCCTTTATTCCCTCTTGCTTTTTATCTGTCTGCCTTCCCTCCAACTGAATGGGCGAGCACATCCTCAGAAATGTGCCCTGGCTGGGGAAAAGGACTTAAACAATGGCTGCACTTTGAACTTCCTGGCAAGCACAGGCCTCAGCTCTTTTTTAAGATGCTCTGTGAGGATTCTGGCCTGGAATTTAGGGGGGAAAAAGAAGAAAACAAGCCAGTTATTTATACTTCAGAAAATCCTGATTAAAGTTTTCAGTCTTGGAGGCCCTTGGCCAACAGTAATGCTTTTGCGGGGGGGGGGGGGGGGGTTGTTTGTTTATTTTTTGGGTTTTTGAGACTCCGTCTTGCTTTACAGTGCAAGCTGGGCTTGAATTCATTATGTAGCCTCCACTGGCCTCAAGCTCACAGCAATCCTCCTGCCTCAGCCTCCTGAATACTAACAACAATGTTTTTAACATCAGAATGTATTATTTCCACTTTAGTGTGATTGTCTTCCCACTTTTTTACATATTTGTTATAAAGAAAATAGTAGTAAAAGAGAGTAAATACCTACAGCAGTTCATCAAAGCACATGTGTTTTAATGTATTTGTAGAAGTAGGGCTGGGGATATAGCTCAGTGGCACAAGTGCCTGCCTGGCAAGTGCAAGGTCCTGAGCTCGATTCCCAGTACCCCCCAAATACATATATAAGTATTTAGGTCCTTACGTGTTTGTGTGTTGTCTGAGTTATTAAGTTGTTTATTTTTATTTGTTCTAGTCATTATGTCTTAAATTAAGTTTCCTATTTATGTATAATAGGAACTCCAGAATTTAATTGAAATTATTGTGTTTAGTTAAGATTGTTAAGTGTGAATAGAGAACTTAAAGAGTAGCTCAATGCTCAAACTTTTGCAGGAATATCAACATTTTCCCTTTTCTTAGCAGGATGTACACAAATGACAAATCTAAGCCTTATTTTTTAGACTTGGGAAGACCCAGGACACACTGACAAACACACTGGCTGTTGTGGTGACAATGACCCAGTTGATGTTTGTGAAATTGGAAGCAAGGTAATGAAACCTGATTTTTTTTCTATAGTATTGAGATGGTATCTGTGAAATATACCTGAGTTCTCACTTGAAAAATATTGTGAATAAAATGGGTAAATATTAGTGAAATAGTCGTAACAGCTTCTGATTCTAAATATTTATACATTATTTGTATATTTAAACCTCATCTGGAAAAAAATATGTCCCTCTTCAGATGACTAGACACACGCATAGAAGAGCTGGTGTGCTTAAGCGGCTTTAACAGACAGACACAGTTAGGAGGTGAAGGTGACAGGAGGACATTTCATCATGTAGTGCAGACCTTGCCTCTTTGGAGTAATCAGTGAATTGGTTTAAGCCAAATAACCTAAATTGGATATTTGTGGTAATGATTCTTCTACTGAGGAGGGTGGCTTTAAAATTTTGATTATAAAAAAAAAAATAAAATTTTGATTATAAGCTGGGCATAGGGGTGCATACCTGTAATCCCAGCCCTCGGGAGGCTGAGGCAGGAGGATCACTGTGAGTCTGAGGCCAGCCTAGGCTACAAAGTGAGTTCAAGGCCAGCCTGGATTGCGTAGTGAAACCCTGTCTCAAAAAAAAACTTTTTTTTTTTTATTATAGATCTCTCTTTGAAAATTGTAAACAACTAGCAACAAAGTTGTGATTGAGTTTTCAAAAGTCCAAGTTGTTTTATTTTGTTGTAGTGCTAGGAATTGAACTCAAAGCCTTGTGCATACTAGGCAAGGAGCTGTAAGTCCTGTTTTCAACCTTAATACTGTAAGACCTAGTAGACTGTTTATTTCCTTTAAGGAACAATCTTAGTTAAGTATTCAGAAACTTAGAATTTTTCTCATTTCCTATTACCTGCCAAGGAAAGCTTTTCTTCCCAAGTTTTTATTCTGTCATGTTGTCCTGACTGTGGTGGTTGGCTCTCAGGTATGTGCAAGAGGTGAAGTAATCAGGGTGAAAGTTCTGGGCATCTTGGCTATGATTGACGAAGGAGAAACCGACTGGAAAGTCATTGCCATTAATGTGGATGATCCTGATGCAGCCAATTACAATGGTAAGAAAATACACAAGTCTCAGGTTTTTCAATGTGTTTTTGTTTTTTAAGACAGGGTGTCACTATGTAGCCCAGGCCGTCCTTGAACTCATGGCAGTCCTCCTTCCTCAGCCTCCCCGAGTGCTGGGATTACAGGCATGTGATACCATACCTGGTTAAAACGTTTCTGATTCTTAAACGCTACCAAACTTGGCTTATAATGATTATAATGAATTATAAGCCAGTCCTTTCAAACTATTACAGAATGGAGGAGCAAGGCATTTGACAAGGCAGTGCTATTTTTACTGCTGAACTTGGGTTAATTAAATACTGTAATTTTTCCTTTCCCTCTCCATATAATAGCACTCAGTTACTGTGCATATTTTCTGAAAGCGCTTGCTACATGTCACATACCCTGAAATTCATTGAAGTGTACAAGTCAGCGACTTTTACTATATTTACTAAGTTGTGCAACTGTCATCATGATCTAATCCCAGGTTATTTTTATCATCCCAAAAAGAAGTCCCGAATCCGGTGGCAGCACTGTCCACTTTCCCTCAGCCCCTGGTAGCTCCCAGTCTACTTTCTGTCTCTACGGATTTGCCGAAACACCTTGTGTAAATGGAATCATATCCTAGGCGGCTGTGTCCAGCTTTCCTCACTTAGCACAGTGTTTGCGAAGTTCAGCCACATTGTGGCATGCATCAGCATTTCCCATTTTTGGTGATAAAATCCATGTACGTTCACCTATTTTCTCCCTTCTTTCTTTCTCTCCCCCAGTCCCTGCCTATGCATCCATCCTTTCTCATTTGTCAGTCCGTCCATCCTTTCTCATTACTAGAGATGGAACCTAGGGCCTTTACACCGAGCCTCAGCCCCAGCCCTACAGGGTCTCCTGTGAACTGCCCAGGCTAGGCTCAGATTTGTGATCCTCCTGCTTTGCTTTAGCCTCCCAAAATGCTGGTTTTATAGGCACGCACCACCACACTTGGCTTTAGCTATTTTAAAGTGTACAATTCAGGGGCATTTAATTAATTACCAGGGTTGTGCAACATGTTCTAGTTCAGTTCAGTTCTAGTCTCTAGTTCAGTTCCCACCCTTTCCCCTCTCTGGCAACCTCTAGTCTGATTTATCTATGAATTTGCCCATTCTTGATATGTCCTATATATGGGTTTATATAATATGTGGGCAGTTTTGGCTGACTGCTTGCATTGAGCATGTTTTCTAGGTTCATTTGTGTTGTAGCTTATATCTGTCTGTACTCCTTTTTACGGGTGAATTTGGTACTGTTTCCATCAGATGTGGACATTTTAGTTGTTACAGCACTGCCATGACTGCTCCGGTACATGTCTCTGTGCGTGTGTTTGCAATTCTCTGGGCGTCTTCCTAGCTTTGGGCTGGCTGAGCCTGTGGTGGCTCTGCTTAACCATGTAAGGAACTGCCGCTTTTTCAAAGTGGTTGTGCTGTTCCATGTTCTCCCCAGTGGTGCGGGAGGTTCCCGTTTTTCCACAGCCTCACCAGCTCAGGTTACTTTTCTTTTGGGTTGTGGCTGTTCTAGTTGGAGGTGTTTGTTGTTGAATTGTAGATATATATACTCTGGGTTCCAGACTTTCGTCAAATATATGATTTGCCTATATTTTTTGCTGTAGATTGACCTTTAATTTTCTCCACAATATCCTTTGAAGTTCTCAAGCTTTTATTTTTGGTGAATTTATTTTCAATTTATGTTTTCCTTTTCCTTTCCTTCTTCCTCCCTGCCTTCCTGTGTTTTTCCCTTCATTCTCCCCTTCTTTTTTTCACTACTGGAGAAACCCAGAGCCTTGTGCATGGTAGGCAAGTACTCTGCCAGAGAGCTACCATCCCTAGACTTTTTTAGACAGAATCTCACTAAGTTGCAGAACCTGGCTTCAGATTTGCAGTCCTCCTGCTGCAGTCTCCCAAGTAGTGGGGATTACAGGCATGCACCACTGTACCTGGCTGTCTTTCTTATTTGATTGTGACTTTGGTCCTAAGAGACCATTGCCTAATGTAATATCATAAAGATTTAAATTTAACAGTGGTGCCTTAGTTCACAAATGTAGTTCTTTTCATGGTTCTGGTTGCAGGATTTATTCCACAATTCTGGTTGCAACCAAATTGCCAGGATCATGGAAAGAATTAAGTTTGTGAACCAAGATACGGCTGTATATTTTTTTCCAAGAGTTTTATAAATTTAGCTTTAGATTAAAGTCTTGGTCTATTTTATTTTATTTTATTTTATTTTTTCAGTGTAAATTACTGTTTATTTTTTGTTAGTAATGTTTATTAGTATATTTCAGGTATACATAATGATCACATTCATCATAGGGAATTTGTTCCAGTGCATGACACAACCTGGTCTATTTTAAATTAATTCTTCTATACGATGTGGAAGGGGGATCCATTCTTGGATCTCTGTTCTTACGTTTATGAATATCCAATTATCCCAGCAACATTTGAAGTCTTCTTCCCTTTGAATTGTTTTGGCATTCTTCTTGAAAATCAACTGATCCGAAGTGTGTGGGCTATTTATAACTGGACTGCCTGAAGTCCTTTGGAGAAAGTCAATGTTTGTGCCTTATAACACCGTGTCTAACTTACTTCACTTTAATTAATTAATTACATTTGGTTCTAGGAAGTGAACTCTGGGACTGAATTGCCAGACTAGACAAAATCCTGTATTTTGTGTTAACCTTGCTTCTAGTTAATGTTCTAGTCCATTTACTTAATTCTTGAATTAGTCTCCTGATTAGAATAAGTCTGGCTGAGCTATAGTCAGGGCTTCTGCAGGGTTGCATTCTCTTGGAGACTCGGGGGTGGGGGTATTCATTTTGTTGCCCTTTCCAGCTCCTACAGGCTGCCCCTGCCCCTTGGCTAGGTGCCATGTCAGCAGTGGCCGGCTAGGTCCTGTGTCAACTCTGAGTGTGCTCTCTTTGTCACAGCTGCTCTCTCTGTCTTACTCAGATGGCCCCTGTTGTACGCTGTAAAGACCTATCTGGTTACATGGAGTCACCTGCATATGCCAGGATAATATCCCAATTTTAAGGTCAGGTGATCGCCACAGTCCCATCTGCCATCTTTGTTCAGCCTTGCCTTGAAACATACTCAGAGATCTGGAGCTAAGAGATGTGCATCTTCGAGGGACCAATATCCCGCCCACCACAAGCAGTAAAACTGTTCTGTAAGATGGATGACACACCCTGGTGGTGGACATGTGATAATGTGCATTTGTCAAAGCCCGTAGACCTTTACAGTATTAGAGTAATGGCCCATCCAAAGATTCCCCCCACCTCAACCCCTCGAAGCTGGAAGGTAGGTTACCTTACATGGGCAGAGGTGGGGAGAGAGCATCTTGGAGTTCCCAGGTGGGCCCAGTCCAATCACTAGAGTCATTGGAAGCGGAGACCTTTCTGAGTTGTCAGAGAGATGTGCTGGCAGGAGAAGGGTCAGGGAGGTGCCACATTGTGGGCCTAAAGATGTTAAGGGTGAAGAGATGGTGGCACAAGCCAAGGAAAGCAGGCCACCTGTGGAAGTGACAAATGCAAGTGAACAGATCTCCTGGAGCCTTCTGAAGGAAATGCAGCCCTGCTGATACCTAGATTGTAGACTAGTGGGGCTGGGAGCTTCAGCCTATGCAGTTCTTAGGTAAGAAAGCTATGTATGTTGCGGGGTGCAGTGGTACATGCTTGTAATGCCAGCTACTCAGGAGACTGAGGCATGAAGATTGCAAGTTGGAAGCCAGGTGGGAATGGACGAGTCCACTGTTTTAAGCTACTGAGTTTGGGATAATTTGTTACAGCAGCATTAGGTATTTAATACACAGCACAAATACAAATTTTTAAAAATTACAAAGTTGTCTCCTGGATGAAATGCAAACTATGATAAAAGAATCTGACTTTGCTACACACTTTACTATGAAAAGTTCTTATTCTGTAAATGAAAGTATTACTGTGAAATAACTTCACTGAGAGAGTGGGCAGACAAAGTATTGACCTCAGAAATTCTGGAAATGAGTGGAGTCAGTAAGAAATTGTACACTAGTTGGGAAATTGTTCCTCAGTGAGGTGCAGTTAGCAATCCTGAGCCACTGTTGCTATGTCTGGTCCAAGCGATTAAGTGGTTGGAGCTAGGCTTGTCCATGTTGAGTAGGGAGGGGTGACAAGCAAGGGATGGTGGCTTAGAGTTGGAGATACAGTAGCAATTCATGTTTATCATAATATTAATACAAACACATACATGGAGAACATATTTTTAGATGTGTGCACATACATGAATTGGTGTACACACGTCTGTCTCCTTTCTCTATGGGCTTCAGGCTTAGAAGACCCTCTTGGTGGTAGTGAGCACTCTTGGTACCCAGATCTTGGTTTCCAGTCCCATCCTACAGTAAAAGGGCCACAAGGGCTGGGACAGAACTGAGCCTGAGGCATCTTACAGTGACAGGAAATAAATGCTTCTAAAGGAGCGCAGTGAGTGCCTGTCAAAGGGATCCAAAATTAAGGCAGTTTTGCATTATAACCCAGAGGATAAGATAAATACCCCCTGAATCCATACTGACATGAATGAATGAACAAATGGAGGTAAGTAGACAAATCTGTCCAGCAAAATTCCAAATTATTTATGGAGCTACTCATCTTTAAGGTAGGGGAGAATAGCTCCCGACCCGTCGTAGGTGACTGTAAAGTGACTTCCACACAGTACAGTATGGAGAGGGGGGAGGGCAGTGTGACTAAAAGGGGCTGGAAGAAGCAGTCCTTTCATAGAGCAGTGAAGTGGAGAGACTTGACTTCATTTCAGCGTATTTGCACTTACATTTTGTGAGAATGCATTCAGACTGCTTGTTACCTACCTGTTGGTACAGCTCTGATTCTGCCAATTGCTTGTGTCTGCTTTGTGCTGTGTGCTACTTAACACAAGAGAACACGCTGCCCAGCGTGCTGAGGCACAGCTGGTGAAGCCAACTGATTTGCTAGGACACTTTACCTGCAGTAAAGTTTCCTAAAGTCTTAAATACATTCCTTGGGCAGCCAGCCTCATGGTGCAAGCAGTGTGTGCAGCTTTGCCCGCAGCACAGGTGGGCCCCTATATGCCTCTTCCATTGCAGTTCCTGGGTTGTATCCTTTGTACTAAACCAGTAAGTAATGTTTTCTGGATAGTTTACTATGCCTGATAGTGTAGTGGTTTTCCTATAAATGACTCATTTAACCTTTCCTGAGTTCTGTGAGTTGTTACTGGGTTAACAATATCCCTTAGTTATTGCAGGCTGATTAGGTCCACCATCTCCTGAACAAGTGTACAGCAAAGGCTAAATAAAGAGGCAAATGGAGTGATTTCAGGGCTCCAGAAGGATCAAAGCCCCTCACGGAATTTGAGATTCTTTTAGGGCTAAGACCAAGACCTTCTCTGGGTGGTCCCTAATTATTTGGTTAAGGGAAGTAGGAAGAGGAGTAATTAAGAAGAGTGGAATCACTCAAGGACTTCTTTAAGTGAGGTATTAAATTAACCCACCCAGGAGTGAGATGCCTGAGGCTATAGTCTTTATCCAGTTGAGATCTGATCCAGTTGTCCTTGGCTGTGATCTTGTCCTATCCTTTGAGGCTTTCTGGCTTCATCCACCACTATAGGTTTTAGTAGGGATTAGTGACTCACAGAGGTTCACTTACTATGAGTCCATAATTTCCAGACAAGAAGCCTAGGCCTTGGACGGATTCACAAGTGAACATGAAGTCTGCTTCGTAGTGGTCTCCGTCAAGTTGTGGCAAATTATGGAATCTTAGAAGATGGTTGGGCTCTCTTCTGACCTCAGTTAGAGCCAAGGGGTCAGGAAGGAATATAGAGGGCTCAGATTTGGGGCTGTGGTCTGAAGGTGGGGCAGTCTTGTGAGACTTCGGTCCTTAACTTAAAGCTGCTGCTAATCCCAGGTGGATAGTGTCAGATAAGAGCTACAGTTCATGTCTTATAAATACTTTGGAATGTATCAGCATTAGAGGCAGCTGTGGTAGTGCCCTGCTCTAATCCCAGCCTTTTGGGAGGCTGAGGGAAGAGGATGTGAGTATAAGGCCAGCTTGAGCAATGTAGTCTATCAGTGAGATTCTGTCTCAAAGCAAAAAAAAATTTTTTTTTTTTTTTTTTTGGCGGTAATGGGGGTTGAACTCAGGAACCTGCGCTTGCTAGGCAGGCGCTTATCCCACTGAGCTATATCCCCAGCTCCCAAATAAATTTTTTTTTTTTTTTTTTGCGGTACTGGGGATCGAACTCAGGACCCTGCGCTTGCTAGGCAAGCGCTTATTCCACTGAGCTATATCCCCAGCCTCATCAAAGCAAAAAATCAAAAAGAGCTGAGGATGTAGTTCAGTGCAAAGGTCCTGGGTTTAGTCCTCACTGCTGAAAAAAAGAAATCTATTGGTGTTTAAACATTTCCCAGTGTACTCTAAAGTTTTCCACACTTTTAGTGGTACTATGACACTAGAATATATGCTTTATTTATTGACTTACTTTTGAGACAGGTTCTCACTATGCAGTCCAGGCTGGCCTTGAACTCATGCCAATCTTTCTGCCTCAGCCTCCCAAGAGGTAGGATTGTAGGTGTGCACCACCATGCCTGGAAATGTGTTCCTTATCTATGTAGACTACAAATTGAACTGCTAAATGTTATACAAATACAGACCTCAGTGGTATCAGTTCATGAACTCAATTCTCTCCACAATTCTTGTCACAACTGAACTGGACAAGAACCACATCAAGTCTCCCCATAAGGTCAACATTGATTCTAGCCATTGAATTTAATTTGGTTCTTGTCTAACTTGGTTTGTGACCAGAATCATGGAAAGAATTGAGCTCATAAACCAAGGTACCACTGTATTGTTGAATATATTTTGCTTTCCGATAATACTTTTCCTGATAGACTTTTGGGATTTTTTGGTCTTGCTTTGTAGTTCAGGTTAGCCTTCAACTCACTCTGTAGCCCAGGCTGACCTTGAACTCGTGGTAGTCCTCCTGCTTCAGCCTCCTGGATGGTGGGATTACAGGCATGTGCCACCACATTCAGCCTGATTGACTTTTTAGCACTGGTATCTTCTGCTTGCTGGCAGGAGTGGACATTTGGTGACATTGAGGCCAGCCATTGTTGATAGCCATACAGAAAGGTTTTAAAGTTTTAAGTAATGCACTTTTCTGTTGGCCAGAACCAAATTACTGTGATGTATAATGTCTAAGTTTTTCAGGAAGATTCCTAGAAGAAGACTAGCTAGGTCTAATGGAATTTCTATTTTTAGTTCCTTGAGGAATCTCCATACCAATTTCCATAGTGGTTACCCTACTTTACCTTCCCACCAGCAATATAGAAGGGTTCCCTTATCCCTGTAGCCTTTCCAGCATTTATTATTTGATTTCTTGATGATGAACCATTCTTTTCAGGGTAGGATAGATTCTTAGTGTTGTTTTAATTTGCATTTCTCTAATGGCCAGAGGTGGTGAACTTTTTTTTTTCTATGTATTTGTTGTCATTCGTACTTCTTCCAGTATCTATTCATTTCAATTGTCCCATATTCTAATTGGGTGTTTCACTGGGGGTGGGGAGTCAAATTATTTTATATTCTAGATATTAATCTTCTGTCCAAAGAATAGCTGGCAAAAAAATTTTTCCCATCCTGTAGGTTGTCTCTTTCTTCTATTGGTTGTTTCTTTTGTTGTGCAAAAGCTGTTTAATTTGAGATGATCCCATTTGATGATTTTTGATGTTATTTCTTGTGCAGTTGGGGTTCTGTTCAGAAACTCTTTACCTAGGTCTTCAAGAGTTTTACCTATTTTATCTTCCACCAGATTGTTTCTGTTTTAATGTTTAGATCTTTGATCCATTTTGATTTTTATATGGTAAGAGATATGGGTCTAGATTCAGTCTTCTGAATGTGGATAGCCAGTTCTCCCAGCACCATTTAAGAGGCCATCTTTCCTCCAGAGTGTATCCTTGGTCAAAGATCAGATGGTTGAATATGCCTGGAGTTGTTTCTGCATATGCTGTTCCATTGAGCCACATGTCTGGTTTTGTGCCAATACTGTGCCATTTTTATCACTGTAGCTTTGTAATATTATTTAGAATCCAGGATTGTGATCTCTCCTGCTTTTACTCCTATTGCCTAGGATTTCTTTTGGTATTCTGAGTGTCTTCTGGTTCCATGTGAATATCAGGATTGTTTTTTTCTAGTTTTGTGAGGAATCCTGTTGCTGTTTGCTTGGGATTGCATTATATCCATATGTCACTTTGGAGGTATGGCCATTTTGACAATATTGGTTTGGGCTCTCCAGGAAGAGGAAATGTCTTCCATTTTCTTTTCTTTTTTTTTTTTTTTTGAGACAGAGTCTCCCTATGTAGCCCAGGCTGGCCTTGAACTTGTAGTAGTCCTCCTGCCTCAGCCTCTCAGGTGCTGGGATTATGGGCAGATGCCACCATGCCCAGCTTTCTTTCCATTTTCTGCTGTCCTCGTCCATCTCCTTTTTCAAAATACTATAGTTTTTCTTGTAGAGGTCTTTGATTTCCTTTGTTAGGTTAATTCTTGAGTATTTAATTTTTCTTCAAACTATTATGAATGAAGCCTAATTTCTTTCTCCTGTGGCTATCACCTATGGACTGGGGCTGTAGCTTAGAGGTGGAGCACTTGCCTAGCATACACATAGCCCTGGGTTCCATCCGCAGCACTACAATGTCAAAGATAAAAGAAAAAATGTTTTTAAAAAGTAACCCACCAGGAAATACATGTCTAATGCATTTTTCCAGTCTTACTGGGATGTGGCCCTCTAATGTACGGCCTCAGCCTGACCTTTAGTGTCCTCTGCCTTTCTCACAGACGTGATCTGCACTTGCCAAAGGGGCTCTTTCATTCTGAAACCTCAATTGTTTCTCCTTCCTCTTAGCTACTAGCAGTTACAGTTGTACTGATCTGATAGCTCAGTGCCTAATTTCATAGTTATTCTAACACAGTAGATTGATTTCCTTTTAATTTGTATGCATTCTCTTCTTAACAAACTATTACCTAACCTAAACTTTTTGGTACACTACACGATCAGAGAAACTTCTCTAGTAATATACTATAGAAATGATCCCTGAAAGTATAGCCTCTAAACTAAACTTCCTGATAATAGACTGACACACTCTGCCAAGTGTGGTGGCATACACCTGTAATCCCAGCAACCAAGAGGCTGAGGCAGGAGAATCACCATGACCTCCAGGCCAGCCTGGGCTACATAGCGAGTTCAAGGTCAGCCAGAACTATATAGCAAGACCCTGTCTCAAAAAACCAGAAATAAAATAAGTAAACTACAGCTCTCTCGACGCGGTGCTCAATATTTTTGTTGAATGTATAAATACTTACACATCATGCAATCTGTTTTTTCTCCTAGATATCAATGATGTTGAACGGTTGAAACCTGGCTACCTAGACGCTACTGTGGACTGGTTTCGAAGGTACAAAGTTCCTGATGGAAAACCAGAAAATGAGTTTGCTTTCAATGCAGAGTTTAAAGATAAGGTAATGTATCGTTCAGAGCTGTAGTTTTAGGCCTAATCGTGTGTAGCTTATAATTGAACCATATTGTTCTCATCTGAAGACTGATGAAACAAAAGTCTAAAGATATAAGACAGTCTTGGTGTTCGTTAAAATGTTCTCTTCCATCTTTGATAAGAGGAATGATTGAAAGAGACAAAATAGCTAGGCGTGGTGCACACACCCGTAATGCCAGAAGGCTGGGAGACTGAGGCAGGGTGGTCAGGAGATGAAGCCCAGCCTGGGCAATTTAGCTAAAGGTGTCAGTTATTTTTCTCTTTGCTGAGACACAATACCTGATATCGAAAACTAAAGGGGAAAAGGTTTATTTAGCTAATAGTTTGTAGAGGTTTCAGTACATAATCTCCTGGCTCCAAAGCAGGGTGGCACATGGCAGAGGCCAGCCTTTTTTGGTGGCAGAAAACAGGAAAATCAACAAGTGAGGACAGAGAGAAAACAAGCTTCTTTCTGTCCCCTTGCATTGTACGCAGGCTGCCTGCCCTAGGGCAAGGATAGTACTTACACCCCGAACCCCAGCATTAGACCGTGAATCAATCACAAACTAGATTCAGCTGCCTCCAAAAAAGCCCCATCCAAAACTGCCGGAAGCTTTTGGGGGACATCTAGACACAAACTGTAACGCAACAAAGTGAGACCCTGTCTGAAGAAATAAGTATCTGGGGATATAGCTGTGTGTAAAAGCCCTGGGTTCAATCCCCAATACAGCAAAAGGACGGGAGAGGGAGATACCAGGCTTTGGGGAATTGTTGATGATAGGAAAAGGTTACTTTTTGTCATTGTAATATGTATCTCAAATTGTAGGACTTTGCAGTTGATGTCATTAAAAGCACTCATGACTACTGGAAAGCATTAGTAACTAAGAAGACAGATGGGAAAGGCATCAGCTGGTAAGTATCACCTCTTCTCTGCAGCTTGAACACAAAGCACACCAGCGGGCTGCAGTTCTTGGTCACCGTAAGACGCTGTACTGTTACATTCACTTAGAAAAGAGCTGGTTTCCTGCGTACCATGATACATGCCTGTAGTCTCAGCTACAAGGAAGGCTGAGGCAGGAGGACTGCTTGAACCCATAAGTTTAAGGCCAGCCAAGGCAACATGGCAAGATCATGTCTCAATTAAAAAAAAAAAGAAAGGAACTGGTTTTGTCAATCTATGCTCATGCAAATGGGAAGTCCTTTTTTTTTTTTTGCGGTACTGGGGATCGAACTCAGGACCCTGCGCTTGCTAGGCAGGTGCTTATTCCACTGAGCTATATCCCCAGCCCCGCAGATGGGAAGAAGAGCACCCATAGGTGCCCCTAAGGCACCTCACTGAACAAACTTATACATAAATAGGGAAGCCAGAGCTGTGTGAGGTCCCATAATTAGCAAAGATCTGGCATTCTCTGAAGTCAACACGTAAGACACATCACAACCACCCCTGTGCCAGCCGTATGTGCTGAATCCACTACCACTAATAATAACAGCTGGTGTTTATAGAGCAGTTTGGGTCTGCGAGCCAGGTAACAGAGGCAGGGAGACTGAACTTAACCTGTCACCTGGGGTAGGTGGTGGAGCAGGGGCTCTACCCATGTCTGTCTCCCAAACACGTTCTTACTCAGTACAGTGGACTTGTAAGCTGTTCAGACGTATATAACAGGATGCTCACCAGCATCCCTTAACCATTGTTCTGGACACACTAGGCAGTGGGTAAATTAGAGAAAGAAGTAAGTTGTAGGGATATTTAAAGAGGGGAGGCAGAGCCGGGTATGGTGGCACACGCCTGTAATCCCTGCACTCAGGAGGCTGAGGCAGGAGGATCGTTGTGAGTTAGAGATGAGCCTGGGCTATCTCAAAAAGACACCAAAAAAAAAAAAAATTGAAAAGGGGAGGCCAAGTGTTATAGATCATACCATGTGCCCAGAAAACTAGAAAAAAAAACAAGAATTCAATAGGATGACTAATTACAAAATGAGTATATGATGGGGTTATCCAAGAATATGGTGAATATTTAAATTAAAAATTTTATTACATGAAAAGACATTGCCTTTAATCCCCTAACCCCTCCTTTTGGCAGGGGTAGTTAGATCATGTACAGGTACAAATTCTCTATAATGAATCTGATCAATATATGTATATAAAATGTACCAATAAAATCTAATGTAAAAAAAACCCTCCCCTCACTTCAAACATACTTATCCCATTGTTGTTGACAATGTATCTTTTACTGTGGTGAGTTTTTTTAAAATTAAAGCTTTCACTGTATTTTCTGATCACTCCTTCTATGTGTATATTAATAGCTTTCTATATAAACAGGAACTGTAATGGAGGAAGAGATACTACATAGAATGTTTTTATTTTATTTTTTGGTGTTTTTGAGACAGGGTCTCACTCTGTAATTCAGGCTGGCTTTAAACTCACTATGTAGCCCAGGCTGGCTTTGAACTCATGGCAATTCTCCTGCCTCAGCTTCCTGAGTGCTGGCGTTACAGGTGTGCACAGCATGCCCAGCATTTCCAGCCTATTTTACACACTTACATTAATTTGGTGCTCTTTGCTGGTCATTATGTTTCTAACCACTGTCTTACATCAATATTTAGTTCCAGACAAATAAACTTCAGTGTTACATACTTTTTTTTTTTCCCTCTGCCTTTTTTTTGAGACGGGGTCTTGCTATGCAGTTCAGGCTGGGCTTGAGCTCAGTTTGTAGCCCAGGGTGGTCTCAAACTCTCAGTGATCCTCCTGCCTCAGCCTCCCGAGCGCTGGGATTGCAGGTCTGTGCCACTACACCGGGTATTGTTACATACTTTTAGAAAAAACATAGACTGTTGTGTTTTTTGCCTTGTACTAGGGAAGGACTTTCCAAATAACATAAAACTCATAATCCATAAAAGAAAGTTTTACTTAGTGGTATTATTTTTTATGTATTAGAAGATAATTTTCCCAGTTTCTTTTTTTTTTAAAATAAGACAAAAGACCTGAGCTCCTTTATTGAAGCTGATAAATAGAATAAAAACTAACAGCTGCGTAGATAAAGGGAAAAAGATGGGAAAGGCAGTTTCTATAAGAAGATACAGTCTCACTCATAGCTTAACGTGCTATGCAGCAAGATGATGTTATCTTTCATTAGTCTTGCAAAATTTCAGAACAATCAGTTGATAGCCAGGTATGTCAAGCACTTTACAGTTGGTAGAAGCAGCAAGGGGTACAGCCCTTGGGGAAGGACAGTTTGCCTTATCCAGCCCCCAAAATTAAGATGTAGTGTATCTTTCTCTGTAGCATTGCTGTGAATGTACCCTATAGGTACATACCCCAAAGTTCACCAAGATGTACAGACAAACATATTGTTTTCTCTCCTTTGTAGGGTCAGGGGTTGAACATGGGGCCTTCACACTAAGCTATTTATTTTCTAACATCAGAAGTTAATCTTGGCAGTAAGATTTTTCTCTTGAGTATGAGAATATCCTGGCATATAATTTTCCCAAGAATCTTCTATTCTTTGTCAGTATAATGCCTTATAAAATAAAGATACTATCCTTCCACAAACAAAAAAAATTGAGAGGCATTACACATTTGTGTGAAACTGAACAATCATAAATAAGATTGGCATTTAAGTGAACTTCTATTTTGCAGTGTCTTACTATTTTCATGGAAATGACCTTAATGTAAAGTAACAGTTAACTGCAGATATTTCATTTTTCATTATGCACATATTAATTTTGTAGTTGGAACTATGGATAGATAAAAAAAATTTTAAATCATACTTTTCTTAGATACCCCTGTTAATATTAATATTAATTTATCCCTATTAATATTAATATAAAGTAATTAAGGTTATATTGGGCTGGGTATATTGCTCAGTGGCGCAGTGCCCGCCTGGCAAGTGTGAGGTCCTAAGTTTGATTCCCAGTACCAAAAAAAAAAAAGATTCTATTGTATGGTTTTTAAGTTTAGGAACATTTTGTAAGCATTTCCCCATTATAATATTATATAATGTTCGGTATGTGTGCAGTATTCCATTTTATGGATAAACATTTTTAATCATTTTTTGAACATTTTGATTAGTTCCAATTTTTTTTACTATTACCAATAGTGAAATATGTGTGGTAAACAATGGTATAGATCACTGTTTCTATCTCTCACTGGATTCTGCGAGGTGGAATTTCTCTGTCAAAGCCTATGAAATTTGTAAAGGTTCTTAGACACATTTTACTGAGTTATTTTTCAGAAATGTTGGGCCGGGTATTACTCCAGTCAGAAGTGTCTCCTTCAGATGTCTTACCAGCACTGAGAGGAATTTTTTTTTTTACAATAACAAAAACTAACAACAACAACAACGAAGACAAAATCAAAACAACACAAAAAGAACAAAAATGATACATGACCACAAAACAAAATGATGGGACTGAACGATGGTTGCTGCATTATATACTGCTGCATTGACTGGTGCAACCACTGTGGGGAGCCGTTTGGAGACTTCTCCGCAAACTGGGTCTAGAGGTTCCATTCAAACCAGCTATTCCCCTTCTGGGTATTTTCCCAGAAGATCTGAAAGCATCATATCCCTCTGATATATGTGCACCCATGTTTATAGCAGCACAATTTGTAATAGCTAAAATGTGGAAGCAACCCAAGTGTCCATCCACAGAAGACTGGATTAAAAAACTGTGGCATTTTTATATAATGGAATATTATTCAGCTATAAAGAAAGACAGTTTTGGGGACTTTGTAGGCAAGTGGTCAAAACTGGAGTCCATACTCATA
>PVLD010010687.1:0-69452 GCA_004027595.1 Dinomys branickii | reverse complement strand
CTGGTGGGAATGCAGACTGGTGCAACCACTGTGGAGAGCCGTTTGGAGATTTCTCAGCAAACTAGGTCTAGAGGTTCCATTCAAACCAGCTATTCCTCTTCTGGGTATTTTCCCAGAAGATCTGAAAACATCATATCACTCTGATATATGTGCACCCATGTTTATAGCAGCACAATTTGTAATAGCTAAAATGTCGAAGCAACCCAAGTGTCCATCCACAGAAGACTGGATTAAAAAATTGTGGCATTTTTATATAATGGAATATTATTCAGCTATAAAGAAAGACAATTTTGGGGACTTTGTAGGCAAGTGGACAAAACTGGAGTCCATACTCATAAGTGAAATAAATCAGAGATACATGTGCAGGCAACGTATTGTATCACTGGTGTAAGAACCCGAGGGTGGGAATATAAACTAAGAGACATGAAGGAAATCTGTTCAAAAACAAAGAACAGATGGGACGAAGGAAAGGAGAAAAGAAAGAGACAAATATGTTTGTATGTATATATGTATATACATATGTGCAGGAGGGCTAACATGGTTCTACTATTGTGTTATGTCACTTAATGCTAAGGAATAGTTGATGACGGGTTATTCAATCAATCTTGTATGTCTGTATGTGTTATCCTGAGCATACACTTTGAAGATATCAATGTGCAATGCAGCAACTACTGTTGGTTTTCTGTTGCTTTGTCTATAATTCAGTTCTGATCTTACTGTACTACTTTGCGCCTCTTTGTTAATGCTTTCCAGTTTCTTTTTTTTTTTTTTCTGTTGTTGAGATGATTAATTGTTTGACCGATTTTGCATGTCTGCATCTGTGTTCATGAATATACACTTCCAAGATATCAATAGGTAAATCCACAACCATTGTTGAGTCCCTGTCACCTTGTCTGTAAATCAGTTTTGATTGTACTATTTCTTATGCTACTTTGTGTCTGTTTGTTAATATGTTTCTGTTCTTTTACTTAAAAAAAAAAAAATTGGAGCCACTAGAGCTGGAAGTCAAACTTCTAGCTACAGTAACCAGACAAAAGAAGTCAACTCAGTCTGAACAATTACCTTTGTAGCCACATGCCCCAAGCAATCAGGATTTAATTAATAACTAGCATATTCCCTCATTTTGCCCTTGCTTTCAACTCAGAATCAACCAGACAAAGTCAAATAAATATACAAACCTAATGACACTGTATGTTCTGCCTCTAATTAGCCTTTCTTCGACTTTCCCATGGCAACAGTTTTCAACCAAGGCAGACTGAAATCTTCCCTCCTTTCCTCTATAAAACTTTCACACTCCTCGGCCTGCCTTTGAGCTTCTGCCAAGCAAACGCAATGGTGGCTAATATTGTTGCTAAGGCAAGCTCTGTGTAAGTAGCTGTTGCTTGGTTCTCATTTGAGTGGTCCTTATTTATTTTCACGTTAACTGTCCTGCTTAGTTTTGCTTTGCATAGGCTCTGCCTTGATAAAGATGAGTCAACTTATATGTTGTGGAATAATGCAAGTTAAAAATAAAACATAATAGACTAGAAGCTGAAATGTTGATAGCTTCTGTGATAGTTTGAACCTGAAAAGCCTGCTAGACTCCTGTGCAAAAGTTTGGCCCCCAAGTGGACATGGGGCACATTATGAGCTCAGGCCTACTTGGAAGCAGTGGGTCATGGGATGGCATGTATTTGAACTGGATGTTTTGCCCATGAACTCTGGTTTCTCCTGCCTCTTCTCTGTTTCTTGTTGGCCCTGAAATGAGCAGCTCTGCTCTCTCATAGTCTCTGCACCCTGATTCTCTGTCTCATCACAGACCCAGACATACAAAGGCATGCAGCTATGGGCTGAAAGCCTTCGAAAGGCCCATGCATTCAGAGGTGAGGATTTGGACTCTGACTGTATCCTGAGGGTTGTAACTGCATCAATATATTGAGACATTGATGGAGTTGGAGGGCTTTACTGGGAGGGTGAAGGTAACTGACAAGGTAGGACCTAGTTAAAGGAAGCAGGTCATGGGGACACGACCTTGAGAATCATGTATATATTGTCCCAGGCCCTTCCTCTACCTCTTACTCATTCACTGCTTCTAGCTACCATAATGTGAGCAGCTTTGCTCCTCCACAAACTTCTTCCATAATGTTTCTGTGCAACCACCAGACCACAGCCTTAAACTGGAATACATACTTACAAACACGCAGAGTACACACAAAGTTAGAGGGATTAATGAGCCCAGAACTTTTGGTTTGATGTTAAAGGCTTTGCTTTCAGATGTATCCACATTCTAGATGACAGTATCATTTTCTCTGAATTAACCATAAATAATTCTCAGAACCACCCAAGCTGTCTAACAAATCTTCTCACTAATGGGGTGCCTTCTAATTTTTAAAATAAACTGCTTAGTTCCCACATTATGCTTCTAATGTCTTTGTGCCTCACACAAATAAACAAGGACTCAGCACTAACACATAGCTTTAAAAGAAGAAAGGAACCAGGCTATTTCAAAGCAACAAACGGCTTCCTTTTGGTTCTATCAACTGAGAAAAGCTAAATCTCACAACTTGCGGTTGTTGAACGAGGAGCCTGTTTTTCTTTTCTCTGTTTTCACCTCTGCACACAGACTTGCGTCCTTGAGACACAAAGTAATTTAGAGTGGCTCTCTGCTAGTCCCAGTAACTCAGCCTTATTTTTCTATTGCATACTGCATAGCTCAGTGTGAAACATTTATCCTACTTAATCATGACAATGCAGATGCCAGAAGGAATTGAGTAAAGTGGCAGAGAGGTGAGGATCCAACCCTCAGTGAGAAAGAATTTCCACTGCTTTGTTTTCCTTGGTAACTTCCATCAGAGTGGCCTACTTTCCACATGATGGTAATATCTCTTTTGCACGTGTTTACTGCCTCAAATGATGGACTTGTATTCTGATCTGATCTACAATCATTTTTTTTTTCAGCTACATACCACAGATGTATTGCATACGTTGATGAAACTAATAGGACAATTTCTACATCTCCGAAATCCATAGATAAATCTGCATTATTATTTAAGTCACTTTGATGATGTTAATACATTCTATGAAGCATTTGACTTAAAGAATTCTACTGAGACGTACCATCTGACTAAAGCTGACATTCACACTGATTCTGCAAACTGCCCTTTGAAAGTACACAGCTAGCTGGAGGCCTGCTTAGCATCATGCTAAGACCTCTGTCATCTGATTTCACTGATACATAGTCTTCATTGATACCCTTAGTATGTATTTTATTAAGCAATAGCAATGAATTAACTTGTATGTAGGCAGTCATGCTGATTGAAAATACAAGCTCTAATGGTGTAGTTATCGGTACTTGTTATGTGCTGGACAGTACACCAACCAGTTACATTTCACAGCAACCTCATTAAGCAAGAACCATTATGGATCCATTTAACAGATGACAACATATCAGCTACAAAATATGCTTTCTATGAATGTATTGATTCTATTTCTTAATTGACACACATCATTTTAAAATATAAAGTGCTGGAATATTTTTAAATGAGATAATCAGAAAAAAGACACATGCAAAAGATATGTATTTAAAAGGAAAGTTTTCTCTTTTATGACCATCTTCCATAAAGTAGGTATGGAGAAAAGATGATGCAAAAATGCACTCAGACAGAGAGAAAAGGCAGCAGTGAAGTGTATCCAGTAGCTTAATTCTCTGCTATCTAAACATGTAAAACATCAACTGCTTTCTTAATCCCAAATGAATCATATTATAGGCCCTGCAAGGTTTTCCATGGACGGACACAACATGGGAGATTCACAACTAAGAGGAGGAGAGGTTTAGTTTGGTTTACACTTGAAGGTATTTAGTCAATGTTCAGGTGGATTCAAAACAGAAACATTGTGGCAAAAACATATATGGGACAAAAGCAGCTTAGTTCACAGTGGCTTAAAATCAGAGCAGAGGAACCACACCAGAGAGCAAGGAGTGCAGGGCCAGATATGACACCCAACATCACCCTGCCATGCCCCTCTCTGACACCCCATGAAGTGGGCCCCTGAATACCCTGGGAAACTCCCAAGGTAAAATCAAATGCACACACACACACACACACACACACACACACACACACACACAAATGTCAGAGACCTGTACCCTGAGCCCATTAAATTATGTACCTTGTGATTATAGTAAATTGTGAGAGCTCATTTTCAAGATCTCTTATTTGTCAGTGCCATGTTATTTGACCATTTTCTTATACAAAAGCTACTGAGTAGCAATACAGTTTTTAGGAACTTACTCTATCTTCAAACTTACTTTCCCCTTTTTTCCAGATGTAAGTCTTCCTTGGAATATGCTACTCATCTCCTGCTACTGTTAACTTTCTCAAGCTTCTTTCTCTTAAAAGCTTTCCAAAACACTCAAGCTGAGATTGTCCTGTCTTTTTCCTTCAACTTTGTTAAAATAGACATTTAATGTGTGCATCTACTTGAACAGGCAGAATTTTATGTCATACCCTAGTTAGTATGTATTTTCCCCATATGTATTAAATCCCTTCAGTGCAGTCACCTTGTTAGAATTCCTAAGGGTTTCCACACCTATTTGTGGCACAAGATGAATGAACAATGTATCTTTGGTCAATAAAATTTAAACTGTGGAACATATTCGATAAAGTTGTCAAGCAGATGTGTTATTTGGGCTTTCACTGCTGTGACAAATACCCAAAAGAATCAATTTAAAGCAGGAAGTGGCTTATGGTTATTGGCTTACAGTCTCCAAGGTGTCGGTCTATGGTCAGTTGGCCCACTGCTTTTAGGCATTGGTGAGGCAAAACATCATGGTGGAAAGATATTGTAAATAAAAGCTACTCACTTAATGTTGGCCAAGAAGTAGAGAGAGAAGAAAAGGGCCTTGGTATCAATATGCCCTTGCAGACTGCACCCTCAATGACAGACTTCCTCCAAAGTCACCTTACCTCCTGAATTTTCCACTACTTCCCAGTAGTACCACTTGCTGTGGACAGAGCCTTTAAAACATATGAGCCTGTGAGCCCCATTCCAGATCCAAACTGTAACACTGGAGAGCAGACCTCTTTAATAATTTGATTTCTTTTGTACTTGTAAGACAGTCTCTAAAATGTATTAGGTTTTATTCTAGACTTTTACCAAAAATAGAAACACACTATCAGTTAATTGGGCACAAAATATGCAGGTACAAGCTTATCTTTTTTGACACTTCAAACTATAAATTCATTTGCCATTTTCAAAGCCATAAACTATATTCTCTGATAGCTGGCCCGACCAGAAGGTTTTGCTATATAATTTTATACTTCCTTTGTTGATGTACCCAGATAAGTTATTGCTTTATGAGCTATAGCTTATTAACAGGCATTCATATTCAGAAACTTATTTTACATAAAACATTCCTGGGGAAATTCAGATACTGCAACATTATTATTAAAGCAGCAAAGAAATACATCATTTTTTTGAGAAAGTGAAAACTCTGTACTAACCACCTCCTTTTTTGTGCCTAGTCTCTAATGCTTTTTCTAATTAATAGCTTTTTCCATTTTTCTTGTTATCTTTTGTAGAATTTAACTTAAAAGTCTATAATCCTTGTATTTCATTTTTTACTTTGTATTATAAAGTTTAAAATAAAATCCAAGTTTTTCAGTTTCCAATACAGTTATTCTATTGTTCTAATGACTGATAAATTATTTGCTGTTTAAATTGAAATTAGAACATCAGTGAGATGGGCAACTACCTGATTAAATCCCCTTCCTCATGATGGGCGAGCACATTTTAGAGTCAATATGATTAGCTTTGGTTTAAGAGTTAGTCCGTTTCACCATCTAATAGCTGTACCTAAGATTATCTCCTGAAACAAGACTGTCACCTTAATAGCATAATGAAAAGCACTGATGGACAAGTCAAACTAGCTTGATATATCTATTTAGAACTCATTTACATCAAGTTAATTCCCTCCTTTCAGTTTAATTTGCCATATCAGAAGTGAGGTCAGACCTCTCTACTTGCCCTTCTCTACTTGAACATGCTCTTATTTCAAGGAATTGGCTCTTCTTTAGTATATTTAAACATAAATCATTGTAGATAAACCTGGTTTTCATGTGTCCAACTGATTCTCCATGCTTCCTTGAGAAACTCTTTCATAATTCTATACAACTGGTTACCTAATTTCTTTAGTTACTATTGACTTGTGTATTGTGGACAAGATTAATCTTTCAGACCATCTTCTCTATTTAGGCTAAAGATTCATCCATCAGAGCATAAAACCATAATAGACACTTACTAATTTAGTAGCACAGTCTTCTCTCAATTATCGGGAATTTTCCTCAGGAAGGGAATCTAAGAAGTTTGGTTCATTTTTAAACCCTTAGCAGCTTTATAACCATTTTAATACACACACAAAAAAATCTACAAGTGTCCCATTGACCTCTCTGTACTTGTGTCCATCTGTGTTTGTACTGTTGGGTAATGCTGCCAGGGCAGTCCAGCCTATGGAGAGTAATAAAGTCTCAGATTCACCAATAAACCGTCATCCCCATGCTCTCCATGCTCACCTCCCTGCCCTCCTAGCCTGACCCCTCCTATTTTCTATATATTTTTGTTCATCTTTGACATTCAGTATCTAAGTAAAACTCTTAGACTTGACTCACATAGGAAAGTCAACCATAATTGTCATATGATTAGGATTTTTCTTAAAATTCTGATTCTACTTTTATCCTCTTGCTTTACTTTATCCCTTTTTATGTCAATCTCTGTGCTCTAAGGAATCATGAAGAGAGCAAGTCTTTGGTAAGCACCCTCTTGCATTCTCAATGCCACAGTAATTTTAGGCCTCTTGTCAAGGTACAAAGAGTGCCTTCCTTCAGACAAGGACATCGTGTTTTGTCATCTGGACCAGGAAATCACACTCCTTGTGCTCAGAAACTTATAAAATGTTTAAAAAGGTAGATTCTTCAACTTCAGAAATAACGTTTTTCTTTCTTTAGGACTTTAAATCCATTCTGAGTAGGAAGGCAGGACATATGTCAATCTTCCCATGATCCTCATTGCTCTTGCCTTTTTACTCCATTTCAAGGTCAAGTGAAGGCTGAGGGGGGTGGGAGACCCCGTTCCTCTCAGTGTTTAGTCTCGGAACTTGAATTCTGTTTTGTGTGTTGATTCAGTTTGGAATCAGCTGGAAACCTCTGCTACTAACACACTCTTATTGTCTCAGTATTTGTGGAAAGTATTTCTAAAACATCCCTACAAACATAACAATAAAAGATTCTAAATCTATATTAACAGCTGTATTTTATGCCTTCTAGGAATTGACGATGACAGTAAAGGTGATGAGGATTATGTTTCACAGAGAGAAAATTTAAAATGTAAATTTGCTAGGTAAAGCAGTGCAATGATCACAATCTAGTTGGTGACTTTCACTTAGGAGGCTTTACTGCCCTCTGAGTAGTTTTAAATCCCTCTAAAAAAGTGAAAATAAAAACAAGGAGCCATTAGCACCAGAAAATTACTGGCAATTTTATTGCAATACAAAATATATTGTACACGAAGTCAAAAAAGTTTGGGTTCCACTTTTACCTGTTAAAATTTATTGTCCATATGGGACTTTTCTGAGATTCCATTTATTTATTTGTGGTAGACCATGGTTATCTACCTTTCATATTTTCTCTGGTTATTAACAAAACAATGTCTTTAAAATGATGAACTGCCACACAGAATTACTTTGCCCTTCACACATAACCTGAAATTATCAGTTTACTTCACCATCTCTTTTTATAGCTCACTAATGAAAAAACAGGAAAAAATGAAAATTACAACAGAAAAAATATTAGTAATGAGAAGCAAAATTATCCCAAAAGAAATGGCAACTAAACACTCAGCATCCCCGGAGAAAGTTAAAGCCACTGTGAACAGACTGCACTGCTTTGTGATAGTTTAATGGGTATTCACAAAGGCAATCTCTCGACAGCAACAAAAGCAGACCCACCTAAGCTGTCTGCCACTATAAACAGCAGTTATCTATTTTTTTAAAAAGTTCCTTGGAAAATAAATATTTAGAGGATAAATTTAAATTACCCAAAAAACCCAACTATATGGATTATCAAAAGCTTTCATTAAATGAAGTTTCACTGAATCTAGCTCTTAGCAATGAATCACATCACATGAGAAAACTGTATTTCATTGAAGTCAGGCTGATTTACAGGATATGTACTTACTGGCTTTTCTGTTGCTGGAAAGAAAGTATTTCCTTGTGGCACATAAAAATGCTGGAGTTGGACATGATTCTAGCAAAGTTATGTATGTTGGGAGTTTGTTTCCAAATGTGAGGTGCTAGTACTTTTGTCAGGCATCACCTAAGACATAGGGGGCATCACCTAAGTCATAGGGGCATACCCCAAGAAGGGATTAACGTAGTTATTCTGGTTAGTTTCTTCAATCATGAGCTAAATAACCTGCTTCTTTGGAAAGTACCCAGCTTCAGGTATTTTGTTATAACACCAGAAATTGGATTAATACAAAAAGTAATGCATTAGAAAATGTAAAGTGAAAACATAAGGGTTGATAATAAACTCTATGATTTTCAAGAAACTACAAAATAAATGGAATTGCTATAATATGATCACATTGATTATATTCAAGTTATTCAGTCATAATTATTGCAGTATAAATTTGTTTGAGCCCATTGTCTCTAGTGGCCATAAAACTAAGGTTAAAAAATTAATACCTCATAGCACGGATACTTTTTGTGGATAGAAAGATTTGTGTGGTTCTGATTAACCAACTAGTATTGTTTCTGCAATTTATTTTCAGAAACTTTTATGACCAGTTACTATTTATATATCGGTTATATGAAGTATAAAATATTTTACAGTGTCTATTAAAATAGCATCTGACAAGTTATTTCAAATGTCTTACTTCTAAGTTTTTTTCTAATATCAAGTATTTCTTTAACACTACAATAAGAGATTCTGGTTTCTTCTTTAGTACAGTGTTCTTTTGTTACAGCTTGCCCTGCTTTCATCTTCCGTCCTTCACAACTGAGTAGATTTTTTTTTTTTTAAATCAGACTTGAGAGGGAAAGAAGGTGCTTTTTGGGAGCAATGAGTTGTCAAGTTTTATAAGATCAGTTCTCTTACATGTCTATCCTCTAGCTCTTTTAGGTCAGGATAAAAAACCTTGGACTTGTGGAAGGTTTTGGAATCAGTATGTCATTTAGAGGAAAACAATTAGCCTTGTGCAAACAAAATTAAGAAGCTTGAATATTGAGAAATAAAATCACATTACAGTCTGAGAGAAACAGATCTCAGAAGTTGTTCCTGCTGTTCTATTTAGAGGGAGTTGTCTATGGAGCCATATACAAATATCAACAAAATCATAGGATATTCAGTATCTACTAGTATGTAATTTGGGGGAAGTTATTTTCTTTTAAATAATTTCTGTATCCTAAAAATAGCCTTGAAAGATACTAATATGATAATAAAATTAAATATGAAATCCACAGGGGACATACAATATTAAAAATATTAAATATTAAAAAATTAAAAATTAAAAATACTAAAAATATTCCAAGCAAGAAAAGCATTGAATTGGTTCTTCTAAAGATATGAAGGTGAGCAATACAGAGAAGGAAGTTACAAAGATGCACACATAGTAATATTTGCCTATACACAAAATAATAATTAAATATTTAAAATAATGTATCATTAGCAGATGCCATTGTAGAGAGCAAGCTTTTGTTGGAAAAGACACTTATAAGATGACTCTC
Organism: Dinomys branickii; assembly: GCA_004027595.1. Lineage (NCBI taxonomy): Eukaryota > Metazoa > Chordata > Mammalia > Rodentia > Dinomyidae > Dinomys > Dinomys branickii. The sequence goes on along the minus strand of PVLD010010687.1, from coordinate 59,692 downwards.
TGAAGAGTACTTACTCTACGTATGAGGATTACACTGATGCCATTAAGTATACAACAAACAGTTGGATTTATAAAACATGGAAGTACTGAGTAACAATTTCAGAAAGAAGATATTCAAATAGCCAATAAGTGCATGAAAAAGTACTTAGCCGTATTCACTGAGGAGATGCAAATTTAAATCCTTGTTAAGTACTAATATATATCCACAAAAATAACTCAAATAAAAAAATTAAATATCAAAACTTAAGCACCTTTAGAATGTGGAGTAACTGGAATTCTTGTAGAATGCTTGTGTGAATATATATTAACAAATATGTATCAAAGAATTGACACTACTCGATCAAAGCCAATATCTGATTATTTATCAACAAATTCACCCACAGCTTTTACATACAGATGTATTTCCAAGACAGTAGAACTTTGATATTCAAAAAAAAAAAAAAAAAGATGTTACTGGAAGCTTTTACATAATTGCCCCAAGGCAGAAACAACTTGAACAGCACCTTAAACAGAACAGAGTGGATATGTGAGACATTTGACAGTGCTACAGCAAACAAACAGATTAATCTGGCATGCTAGGAATGAGAAAAGGAAGCTGATCACAAAACACTCTATTCTGCATAATTATATTTATTTGAAGGAAAGGATTTTTTAAAATGACTCCTTCTATGATTACAAAGTGCAAAGTTGGAAGAAATAATTTGTTCCTCAATCAAAAAATGTCAGCCAGGTAAGCTACAATCTCACACCCGAGACCATGACATCCAGTGAAATGAATCAGATACACAAGCTTAGACATCACATGGTTTCTGTTATACGAGAAATACAAAATACACATAAGTTAAAGAGCAGACTGAAACAGAGATAATAGGAAAAAGGGATGTAAATATTTTGAAACAAGGAAGAGGTCCAAGAGATGGAGAGAGTGGGTAAAGAGGTGAAGGAAAGGGGATTTAAAAAAAAGAACTAAGATACGTTATGGACCTGCACCAACTCCCCACGAGGACTGTAATCGCTATGTACTAATAAAAATTTTTTTTTAATTTCAAAATTACAGTATTATTTTACCCCGCCAGGGATGGAAGTTGTTATAAAGTCCAAATGAACTGAATCCTAAAATTATAGAAAGCTCTATTGAGGAGCAAAGGGACCATGGTTTTTTTCATTCTTGACAGAGAAGAGGAAAGAGAAGAAATATGGTTGCGGGATTATACACCAACCAAGGAGACAGGCACACTTCAGTAAACATTTTAGGGGCAGGTATAGTCTTGTGTGGTGGATTAGAAATCCAAGAGTTCCCAGCCAGAGCGCTGTTCTACACACAGCTGTGTATTTTTTTTCTCAAAGATTGTCACTGAGTACATGAATATCATCGTACACCAAGGCCTAAGGACAAAACCAAAGACAGCAAAGGGTTTCCTTAGTATATGCTAACAGCTCACTGAAAGTGCAGGGCAGGACAAGGGATCAGAAGAGATCTCTCTAGGACACTTTGTGTTGTCACTAAGTGCTTAACAGCAACTATTCCAGAAACACTGAAGTCAGTAGGGCAGCAGACCCGAGGGAAATCAGTCCGAGTCCAACTGGGCCTTCTATTAGTGCACTAAAGGGTCGCCCTAAAGGCTGCTGGGAAGTCGAGGTAGGTGGAGATATCCCCAAGGATCCAGAGAGCTGCAAACAGGAAGGCAGAGCAAGAAGGCCACAGGCACCAGAAGAGGTGTGACCTAAGTTTAGGAGAGATGCATACTCACAGTTTAGAAGACTAGCTCCAGAAGGTTCAGCAAAAAAAGTGTCAGAATTTCACCAGCCCTCACATTCTAATCCTATCAAGGGAAAAGCTTCAGTGTAGCGCTCAAAGTCTTAAAACCAGGAGTAAACTGGGTTTATGTAGAGAAGGGACAAATTTCAGATTAAATCTACTACAGATTAGGGTTACTGAGATCCTATACTGGGCCCTTAATAGAATAAGGGGCCGCATGATTTGAGGAATGATTATTTGCTTCTATTTCTATTGTTCTCTTACACAAAATGTTCAATACAAAATGAAAAAGTATAAAATATGGGAAGAAGCAAAGCATATTTAAAATGAGTAGGGCGGGGGTATAGCTCAGCCTGCCTGGAAAGCGTGAGGTCATGAATTCAATTTCCGGTACCAAAGAAAAGAGAAAGGAAATGGTTCATTGATAACTCAGAAATAGTCAAGATACATATGAGCTAGTAGGGTCAATAATATACTTGATATTTTCAATAATATATGAGCCAGTAGGGTCCATGGAAATGTGACTCAAAGAAGGCAGGAACAGAGCATTTGCTTCCTTCCCGCTCTGTGTGTGTGTGTGTGTGTGTGTGTGTGTGTATGAAAACTCACATCTGTTCACCAATGGTACAAAAGTCACAGACGGGTAATTTCTAACTAGAGAAATCAAAGGTAACTCTTAGTATATGAGGAACCCTACTGTGCTTCTCGTGTTAAATAATTCGCTAGGAAGATGCACAGGGCTTAGCCTGCAATCATGTTTATGATTTATAACAGGAAATGAACTCAGAGCAAAATTTAAATGGGGAGAATGCTTGAAACGAGTTGCAGGGAAACCATCTGTAAGCTTCCAAGAGTCCTCTCACTTCAGAGCTGCCCGGAGTATACTTATCTCCCTCAGTGACAAATTATGACAACACGTGGATAATGTTATCCACCACAGACTCATTAGAAACTCAGTGTGTTACTGCTGGGTGTTGGTCACATAGCTAGACTTTGCCTGGAATTTAACAAAATTCCAAGCATGCACCATGAAAGAGATATTGAGCACAAATCATGCTTTTGTAACCAATAGTTTAAGCCTAGAAAGTAACTGCTGTGGTACAACCAGGGACCATCCTTGAAAATTCAGTCTCTCCAAACACGGCAGTCACGGGACTGCTATGTTAATTTTTCCCTGCAAACTCAAACCTAGAAAATATGGAGAAAATTTCAGACAGAGAGAATATCTTCAGAAAGCAACCACATAAAATTATTTATACACTCTTGGGTTTACTATTGATATGCACATACATGGATCTGACTCTAATAGCTTACAAAGTCTGATATTGGAGCAAATCTATTAATACAGATGTCCAGGATGGGCATGTAAAGGTGAAGTCTAAGTAGCTTTGCAAAGCCTTTGACGATTGACAGACATTAGACCAACAGAGATGAAAAAACATACCAGAATGTGCTATGTGATACTATCTAGGTCAAGTGCCTGCTAAAATAAACAAACAAACAAAATCTGAACTTTTTTAGTATTTAAACAATACCTACAATCAGACCAGGGATATAGCTCAGTGGCATAAGCACTTGCCTGGAGAATCTGAGGTCATGAATTTGATTCCCGGTGGCAAAAAAAACCCAATACCTACAATCATATAATTTAATACTCAAAATCTCTAGGACAGAAAAAAAGAAGTACTCAACATGTAAAGAACTCTCAACTGAAATTGTAAAATGCAGTCAATAGACACCAAGAAAGAAATATTAAAAGTTTTGAATTTTCTCACAAAGACATTTGAAATGGCTTCTACAAAGCTGTTATGAAACAAAAGTTAAAATAGGAAGTATTAGCAAAGTAATAGCAGAGATATTAAAAGAAATGGAAATTTAAGGTTGAAAAAATACAATAAAGAAAGCATAAGATTTTCTTAGGATTCAACAAAAGAATGGAGATTTTAGAAGCAAAAGTCAGTAAACTTGAACATAGATGAATAAAAATTATGGATTCAGACCAACAGCATGATAAAAAGATTGAGAGAAAAATTAATGCCTAAAAGGTCACTATCAAGGTTCAAAAGGCAATCAGTGATTCATAAAAGAATATTTCCAGGCATGGAACTGAGAAGGGAATCAAATTAAGAATATTTTTAAAACTTCTTTCTAAACTAGACTATTTTAAAAAGCAAACAAGCATAATTTTAAAAAATAGGTAAGGAACTTGAATAAGCATCTATTCACAGAAGTTATACAAATGGCCAATAAACATAAGAATGATGGTTAATATCTCACCTCTATGTGAATTTAAAAACTGTAAGGAGATAACACTTGCACCTATTAGGACACCGTAAGAAGAAAATAAAGAGGGTGGGCCGGGTTGTGGCAAAGTAGGGACCCTTGGGGATTGTTTGGAAATGTGAGTTGGTACATTGCAGAAAATATAAATGAGTACAATTATCGTAGAAAAATTAAGCAGAGAAACATCATGTAATCTGACAACTTTCTACCACATTTGCAGCTAAAGCAATTAAAATTAAGAATGGGAATAGATATTTGTACCTTCACATTTATAGCAGCATTATGCACAAAAGTCAACAACTAGAAACAACTGAATTATTCATAAGCAAGTAAATGAATCAAAATATTGTGCACGTATATAAGGAATATTACCTAGCCTTGAGAGGATTAAAATTCAGATACATGTCAAAATATAGATGAACACTGAAGACCCACTAAATAAAGACAGGCATACTATGCAATCCTATTTATAAAAGAAAACTAAAATACCCACATATTTATACACTACAAATAGAATAGTGGTTATAAGTGGCTAGAGGAAGAGGGAATAGTGTTACTTAATAGGCATAGTTTCAGTTTGTATGATGAAAAAGTTTTACAGTTGGATAATGCTGGAGAGGATCATGTGATTTTTGTCTTTCACTCTATTGATATAGTGTATTACATTCATTTATTTGCATATATTGAACCATCCCTGCATTCCTGGGATGAATCCCACTTGGTCATGGTGTATAATATTTTTGATGATTTCTTATATTCTGGTTGCTAATATTTATTGAGAATTTTTGCATCTACATTTATTAGGGTGATTAGCCTGTAGTTCTTTATTTTGGTTGGGTCTTTCTCTGGTTTTGGTATCAGGATAATACTTGCTTCCAAGAATGAGTTAGGGTGAATTCCTTCCCTTTCAATTTCATTTAAGTTAGAGAAGAATTGGTTTTAAATTTTCTTTAAATTTCTTGTCGAATAATGTGAATGGACTTAATGGCACTGAATTATAATTTTAAAATAGTTAAAACAGTAAATATTATTGCATATATCACCACACTTTGAAGAAAAAATACAGAGGATATTAGTGAAAATAATGAAGAACTTCCTAAATTATCTCTTTGATAAATGCAAAGAAAATATCAGCAAAATTATTACAATGAATTTTCTCAGGATTGTTGGAAAATAACCAAAAATTAATAACAATCTCAATAGCTTTTTATTAAGCAAATAATGGATTAATATTGACAATACCAATAAGCTTTGTGGTATTTTAACTAGCATTATCACTACTTTGTCCAGCTTCATGGTAGCCTTAAAAACAAATATTCCATAGCCATACTGAAAACCAGAACCCTAGATATAGCTAGATAAGGCAGAGTGGAGTTATTCTTAGAGAATTAATCATTGCGTATATTCTCTGGTGGGTGGTTCTCTGAACTGTCTCACCTGTAAGAATGTCTTTATATGGTTGGCTTAAGTTAGCATCTTCCTCAAGCACATTGTTTGAAATAAAATGGACCCAATTACTTAGCATGATGTCCACATTACACACTGGATAACAAGGAAAATAGAAAAAAGGCTTACCAAAAACCTTAAAGGAAGACCCAAGTAACCTTATGATGGGGAGTTGGGGGACATTGCAAAGCTCTATCATATTCCAGTGACTTTAAAGACTGTGCTCATGTACAGGTCTGTGCCCATACTCAAGAAAGACTCAAAAAGGCCATTGTCTGTGACCAAGGGTGAACTTTGAAACTATGTGTAAGGAAGGTGTCTCGGTTACTTTTCTCTCAGTGCTGAGACAAAATATGGGACACCCAAAACTAAGGAAAGAAAGGTTTATTTACCTCACTCTTCGTGGAGGTTTCAGTTCCTACTTGGCTGACTCCAAGGTAGAGTGGCACAAGGCAGAGGGCAACCACTCATGGTGGTGGAAGACAGCAAAAGCAGCAAAAGAAAAAGGGAGGAGTGGCCGAGAGCAGCCTCTTTCTCTCCCTTACATATGAAAGCTGTCCTCCCCAGGGGGGATGTAGCACTCACACCCACAAGTCAATCACAAACTCTAGAAGTCAGCCCGGTGACTGCATGAGGCTTTGGGAGGACATCCAGAATCAAACCATAACAGAGGGAATGCAGGCTAAAATAGAGATGTGCACTGAACAAGTATTGAAGGTGCCTTTTACATGCATAGAGACACCCTCAGTAAAGACTGGAAAGTATGTTGTTTCCAGATATTTCAGTAAATATCCATCTAATCATTAGATTTATCTAATCTCTCAGTGAAGGTAGGGATTTCAGCGGCCACACATACACAAACTGTATAGGCTTTGCATATTTACTTAAGAAAAGTCATTAAGGGAGAAAATGCAGCAAACGGTAACCACAAACTATAATGAGATAAAATGCTCCTATTTCCAGACATGCCATGTTATATCCAGATAAGTTTCAGTGAGATTATATGACACAGGAAAAGAAGTGAGAATGTATGGCCAGTAGAAAGGATGGAAGCAGAAAGTCAATGACTATACATTTTCTCTAGGGAAGTCCAGAAGTTAGACTGAGAAGTCTAACATACTACTGCTTTTAAATATATCCAAACATCAGAGTTTGGGGGAGAATGGGTTGAGAGATGTCAACAAAAGCTTTAATATTTGTGTTGTTAGAATATCAGAAATGGAAGAAAAAGAGTGTCACTGGAAAATCTTTTGATAAACAATGGTAGAAAATTCAACAAGTTTGGTTAAAGATTGTCAAAAGATTTATAGTTCTGGGCATGCTCCAAATGAGATAAAAATCACAAAAATTTCTGTCAGGATATAGATCTCATTAAATTGCTAAAAACCAAATTAAAAATAAAACCTTGTAAATATCCAGGGCAGCATGTCATCTCTTTTATAAGGAAACAACTGCTGCAGTGGCTACAGATTTTGTAAGATGGTTTGGAGGCCAGAAAGAAGTGGCAAAGTTTTCAAGTGCTAAAAGTAAAAAGCAGTTTGGTCGTTCAAGAAATGCAAGTTGAAAGAACACTGAGATTCCATCTCACCACAGAAAGAATGGCTGTCATCAAGAACTCAACCAAGAACAAATGCTGGGGGGGCTGTGAGGAAAAAGGAACATTACTCCACTGTTGGTAGGAGTAGACTGGTCCAACCACTGTGGAAATCGGTGTGGGGCTTCCTTAGGAAACTAGGATTAGAGGTCCCATTCAACCAAGCTATTCCTCTTTGGGTATTTTTCCAGAAGAATTGGAAAAATAATAACCACAGTGATATATGTGCACCCATATTTATAGCAGTGCTAAAATAGCTAAATCTTGGAAATAAACAAAATGCCTGTCAACTGAGGAATGGATAAAAAAGATGTGGTATTTTTATACAAAGGAGTATTAGGTATGAAGAAAGAGAAACTAAAAGTTTTTATTGGTAAATGGATGCAACTAGAGACAATACTCATAAGTGAAATAAATCAGAGCTGCATGTGTAAACACCATATTGTCTCCCTGGTGTAAGAAAATGAAAAAGTAAAAAAAAATCTGATTGTGAAAGGGAAACAAACTGCTTAAAGGAAAGAAAAGCTGGGATGAGGGAAAGGAGAATGGAAAAAAGAAGGGAGGGTGAAAATTATATATATATATATATATATATACATGCAAATTAGCTAAGATTATTGTACTACTAATTTCGGTTGGTTTCTTGAGAGGAACAGTTAATGCTTAATTTTTTTTCTTAATTTTTGAACAATTTTGCATGCTTTATCTGGTGATGTGAACAACTACTTTGAAGATAACACTATGCAGTACAACAACCGTTGTTCATTTCCTATCATCTTGCTTTGAGATGTTGTATTGTTTATAACTTTTAAAATTTTTTTCTCTTTAAAATAAAAAGTAAATAAATAAATAAAAGCAACCAGCGCTCACCTCCATATGAAATCCCACATCCAGTGATAATATTCTTCTGAGCAAAGGCACAGAAAACCAAGAAATATATTGCTAAGGGAAGTTTTCCAGGAAAAATGGAAATGATTCCCAAAGAAATTTAAAACGTCAGTAATGATGTTAGAGGCACAGAATAGACTAAGATTTTACTGACATATATTTTCACTATTATAGGTTGTGTATAATAGAATATTTTTCTCTTCTTAAACTCTTTAAAATATGACTCAAGGCTGAAAGCAAAATTATAAAATATTGCCTGATGGGGTATTCATGGTTGTAGTCTGTTATCTGTGGAAAACTCATTATCAAAGGAAGAAATGGCCAGGATACAGAGGCTGGCAATGTTTTACTTTGATCTAGAGTGGAAAATATTGGAGAATATAGAAAATAAGTGGAAAACTATTTTAATTACTGTAGTATGTGTAATCAATGCTTGGGTGAGCAACTATAGGAACCTGGTTAAATAACTTAATCATTAAGGTGCACATAACTTACTTAAATTATAAAGAAAACCTAGGTATATTAAACTTACTAGTTCAAAGCGAACTTTGGACCCTCCCTCTAACATGGTTACATATAGAATATGTATAACAATAAAGGCTACTTGACCTGTTCTCTCTCTCTCTCTCTCTCTCTCTCTCTCTCTCTCTCTCTCTCTCTCTCTCTCTCTCTCTCTCTTTCTCTCACGCACACACACACACACACACACACACCCTGGAGTCAGGAATTTAGTCATCGTGCTGAAATGCACTGGAATCTTCGGAACCCCTGACACCTACCAAAGAAGTTTGCTTAAAGGGTGCTTTCTCAGTGAGCATCCCTTCATTATCCTCTTAAAGACTGAGCCCATGTCTCTAGCACCCTCTGTCTTAGTTGGTCTATTTTTTTGTGGCATTTGTCACCTCCTCATGTACCATACACTTTGCATTTCCTATGTTCTAATGCAAAAATTCAGGTTCTGTGTGGTATATTGTCTACTTTGAATACTATCTGTATGAACAGAACTCTTGGAAAGTCACAAGAGCTAAATCAGCGCAGTCCTTTTTAAATGAGGATTTGCACACAGGTCACAGTTCGTTGTCCAGATGCTGAGGTGTTAGATAAAAGTCAGCTTCTCTCCAGACACTATGGAGCTATTTTTCTCTCTTCTGAGTCTGGCCAAAGCTAAAGACAGAGGCATAAAGTCTCCCATTTAAGCATGTTCTTGCTCTTCTCTAAAGAGAAATCATTAAAACAAAATTAACGTCAATGTCTTCAAAGTCAAATTTCTGGTGTTGGTAGTTGACAGCAAAATAGCTTCTCTGTGCCTCTCCTCCCCTCCACTTTTACATATCTAGTACCAAAGAGAACTGATCCTCCCTAAGTAAGGTGATAAGTGCATTACTTAGAGTAAAAATTTCTAGTAGTTCTGTTCTAAATTAATATGTTCAACACTGGAAGATTGGCACTGGGAATACCCTCTACTATTTACTCAATGTAGCCCAATTTTATAGAATTCATTTTTCACTTCCTAAAATGAAATTGAAGAGTAGTGGTGAGATCTGTTATCTGATTTGAATATAGCAAGGATTTCACGCTGCAATTTGCAACAGTAACTGGCACCGAAGTTGGCATAGAAGTTGAGTTAAAGTCATGAAAAAATACATCCCTTATACAGAGAAAGAAAAAAATCCAAGCTGAGTCATTACCATAATCTCTCTTATTAAAGAGATCTACATCTTGATTTCTAAGGCAGGGTAGAACTGCAATTCTAAGCATATTCAATGGCAGATGCAAAGCTTTGGTGTAAGTGGGGCCATATATTTAACATAAAACAAGCATAAGAGACTTTTCCTTGAATATGTCCCCTTTTTTTCTAAGCTTTCTTGGATTTCACTTTCATTTTTTACCTAAGTACACCCGTGTTTTATTATTCGTTTAGTTTTACTGCTCTCCTTCTCATTACATTTTTCAAGCTGACTTTGAAATCAAGATCTTCATGCTTCAGCCTCCTGAGAAGCTGGGATTACAGGCACATGGTGCCCATCTGTTGTATTGGTTTTAGATGAACTTTTTGAGTTCCTCTTTTATGATAAGCCCAAAATATAAATAAACTAAAGAGCAAACTAAAAGATAGATAATTGGAAATGGCAACAAAACAGATCTTTTGCAAAAGGGAAAGGAACCAAGAGATGGGGGAGGGGCAGGGGTTAGGAGATAAAAATGAAAGAACTAGACAGTGCTACGTACCCCTGAGGTGAACGTCATCATTCCATTCGGCAAACATACAGCACCAAAAATAAAACATTAAAATATTGAATAAGAAAACAATAATATAGTAAAGTTCAATGTGCCTCCAAATACATAAAGCAGTACAAGTGGAAATAATCCAATACAGCCTCGAGATTTTCAGCTGTCCTCTCAAATTTCCCTGTGGCCCCAGTTCCCCTAGAGTCATTGTATTACTGTTTCCTCTTATCCTACTTGCATGCCCTGAAAATGCGTGGCTGCCTTTCTTTGTGCCAGCAGAGAACTAAGACATCCCCAAGATGTATCTGTGACGTATTCACCCTCGGGCTTGTACCTGAGCACCAGGGACCCAGGCTCTGCCTTTCAGCAAGACAGCAGGTGCCATCTTTCATCTCACTCCGCTTGTCCAAAAGCTCAGCACCGAGAGCTAAACAATAAAAGAAACCAGGAGATGATATAATCTCGCCTATTCTCCCTCACCCTTAGGTCCAGTGTTTTGATTCATTTCAATCTCTTTGAGGTACATAAAGGAAACTTCAATACGACGTAACAATAGTAGTAGTGGAACAGCAGGCAATTTTCAGCTTTAGGGCTTGTGCTGCCTTGGCATTTTCCAAAGGCATTTCTTTGGAGATCAAAATCCATACTGCACAGCCTGTGTGCTCCCCTGGGAAATCTGATGACTGAGCAGAGCAAAGTCATTTCAAAGGCTCCTAGGATCACTTTGGGAAAAATCAAAGTTTTTCATGCTACTGTAAATCTAGAGCTTAGTATTTTTGATGAGTCATTCAAACCCTGCATTTTAATCCCATGCGCCTCTGGGAATGCAGTCGCTTTTAACATGTCTGGGTAAATAAAATATTGTCCTCTAACTGGGAAGCAATACATTGTTATTTAAGATTTTTAAAAGTATAAGCGTTGACGTTAAAACCGAAAGTTCAAGAAAACTGTTTTCTCTCTTTATGCTGACACAGCCACTGTTCTTAATGGCAGGAAAACACACACTTGGTTTCTACTGAACCAGAGACACCATCATTAACTCCAATTGAATGACTGCAGCATTACGCTATTTAATCTCAAGAAAACTATCAGAATAAAACTTAGCAGTAATGACAAATGAAAATAGAAGAGTGGGAGATACTAAATCACACATGTAAGGGCTGTTCCCGTTTTTAAGTTCCATTAATTTTTGAAGTAAAACACATAAAGGAGAATATCTGGTACTTAGAAAAAGAATTCCATTTCATAATAAATTACTTGAGTTTGAACTTTTCATCCAATAGATGTGTGGTCTTTGTCAAGTCAAAACATATCTTTATTTTCTGCTTCTTAAAAATTATACTTTACACCAATTTTGATTTCAATTTAAAATCTTGGTGTCTTCTAAGACCCAATGTGATAACGGATAAAAGAGACTGTTCAATATTGAAAGCACTGTCTCCATACGAGGAGTATCTGCTTATTAGTATAAGGCCCAAGAACCTGAAGAATTAGAACTTGCACACAGAGGAGAAAGGAAAATCAGTGTGGAGCTTCTCTGAAGGCTGACAGCGCGCTCCAGGACGCACTTCTATGTGGGAGACGAGAGAAAGGTCTATGCAGAATAAATGTGATGCTAAGAGTTAACAAGTTGCCCAAAATTGATGTCAGGTCATGGAAATCCACAGATACCATGGTATATTTAGCCAACTGCAGACTTTCATGTTGTTAAGCTCCAAGTCACTTCCCAGGGTCTAATAAATTCTTTTTGCAGGAGGCTCAGAGCATCAAACTACCTACAGGGCAGCACATATGGCTCATTTTGGTCATTTTAAAAGAACTACGCTTGGATCCCATGTTCCTCTTTGTAACCAAACAGAAGCATCCAGGGTAAGTGGATGTAATAGATACGGTAGTCTCGAACAGGAACATTGTGATTTTTCTTTTATTATTAATAAAGAAGCTTACAAAACAATTTCTTACTAAATTAAAATATCTATGTGACCACAGTGGAAATGATGCAACTGAGAATTAAATTTACCTTTCTCAATAGCTCTGATAAATTTTTAAAGGGTAATGTGACTTTCATTTATGCACATATAATTAGGTTAGTTCAACAAGAGGTTAAAATGTTACATTCAAAACTTAAACTGCTATTATTTCAGATATATTAATTTGTTTGAAAAAATTAGAAAACATTTTTTGCACATACCTTAAGATTGTATTGTGTTATTCTAAATTACTATATTTGGCAAGTATTTATAATTCACATGCCATGGTTTAAACAGGTAGAGTACACAAAAGTCCAATAACTGGCTTAATTTTGAAAATAAAACCAGGCCTTTTCAGAAAAAAAATCATCATTTGCTTGATATGGCAATATAAAAAGTATTGACATATTTTTAACATTGTTATAGTATTAAAATAGAGTGCATGTTTTTGTTTGCTTGTTTTGCTTGTTTATTTTGGCAGTGAGGATTCAACCCAGGATCTTCAGGCTAATCTATTTCAATAACCCCTTTTATTTTTTATTTTGAGACAGAGTCTTGCAAAGTCACTATATTGCATGTACTTAAGGTTGTACTGTGTTATTCTAAATTACTGTATTCAGTTCCTCAGACTCTGGAAAGCTTAGGTGTCTGCTACTGTGTCCCCTAACTTAGTTTTCTTTTTATTCCAGAAAAATTGGTATCACTGTAAGAAAAACATAGTTCCCATTCTAGGATATAGAAATATAAGATTAGATTAAAAATAATTTTTTCAATAAGGATAAAATATTTTGATTTTTATAGCAGTAATAAAGATCTGGTGTATTTCTATAGAGGATCTTTACATATTTCCCATTGTGATTTCTACATTATAATGAAAGAGGGACTCCTACCAATTGTTAATAATGTGAAATATATATTTCAGTATTCATTATTATATCTTTTAAATTAGAGCTCTCAATTCTTGCTAACATCAAATGCAAAAGTGTCATAAAGGCTTGACAAGTATTAAATAAAGTGGGCTGTATTTTCATATTAGTGATGTACTTAAAACCCATCAGCATAAAACATCACTTTCAAAAGAGAATTATTATTTGTAGCAGTTTATAATTTTAATAAAATGACATTATTATTTCTCTTTGTAAGTTCTAGATTAATATTAAGAAGAAAATGCTCCAAATTTTAACAATGTGAAACACATATTTCAATTTTTATTAGTATATCTTTTAAATTAGCATGCTCAGTTGCTAATATTAAAGGCAAAAGAAGATTAAAAACTTGACAGGTATTAAATACAGTGAGGTATAGTTTCATAATTGTGAACTGATTCAAAATCATTGGCATAAAACATCATATTAAAAAGAAAATTAGTGAATAATTACTGTTGGTAGTATGTTTTATCCATAATTTAAATAAAATGTCAACCTAGGTATACTATAGTTAAAATAAAATATTTAATTTGCTCTAAATTATTGTTTTTAATACAAACTAAAGTTCTTCAGGTATATTACCCCAAAGTCTAGCATTTGAATATAAAAATAAGGACAAGTGCTTTGCTAGTTGGTTTTTAGCAAAAGCTGTCTACCCACTGAGTTAGCTAAGATCACTATTAGGAAACATTCTACCTTAGTAAGGATCAGCTAACCCAATGCATGTTAATGAGCAAATTAAAATTCCAATGTCCTAACCTGAAAAGTCCTTTAAAGTCCCTCCCATGAGCAGCTCCCTATTAAAGGGAACAGGACTCCCTCCACTAAATCAGAAATTCAACTTACTATCTTGTGGCTTTGACATGCTATGTAGTTTCTAAGATGCAACAGTAAAGAACAGGAGAGGTGGAGGGTTTTTGTAGTGATTCCTCTCTTGGTTCAGAAGTGGTACATATTTCTCATCACTACCCTTTAAACAGATATAGCTGCAGTATGCCACCACAATAAGTGGGCTGGGAAGTATAGCCTTCTATTTGTCCGGGGCAGAAAGCAGACAGGGTGTGAGGGAGCACTAACTATGCCTAACACACTATTATGGTTGATACATTGTGTCAACTTGGGGAGTCTAGGGTTTGGCTGAGTGATTCAGCAGGAAGCCAGGGTGCTTACTTTGTACACATCCTGAGCCTGTGGAAGAGGAGGGCATGGAGACTGTGTGAGAGCTACGCCCCCTGGGTGGGGGTAGGCTGTTTACAATGTAGGGGAGAAAATGAGGCTGCTCTCAGCTATTCCTCCCTTTTGCTCTGGTTGTTTTTGCTGTGCTCTGCTGCCGTGAAGTTTGCCCTCTGCCACGTGCCACTCTGCCTGTGAAGCAGCCAAGTATGGACTGAAACCTCCACAGCTGTAAGCTAAATAAACTTTTCTTTTCTTCATTTGGGTGTTGGGTATTTTGTCTCAGCAACGAGAAAAAAGTAACCAAGACACACACCTATCACCATATTCATTCTTCTTCTGAGGTCTTGTTGGATAATTTTGAATCCTAATGCCCCACCAAACATTACTCTTTGAATATATGACAAATCTCCAAGTTTGTCTTCCTCATTTCTCTGAATGGCAATATAAGAATAGAAGTTTTCTTAACTATATTTCTCTACAGTGACAAATGCTGACGTGTGAGTTGTACGATAGACAACACTAACGCAACGACTTGGTTTTTATATTTATTGAATACCATGGGCTGATCTGACCCTCAATTGCCTACTCAGGGGGTTGCAGCCAGGGATAAAAAGAAACAAAAAGAAATTTGCAGGTTTAGGGAGACCAAGAGGTCAGTGTCTCAGACTGAGCAAAGGCAGAGACCTCTTTGGTTGGCTCACTTTTACTAGCCAGTGAGAAGCACCGGGGAGGGGTAATGTACTTCCCTTGGAACAGGGACTGCAGTAAGAATAAATGTAGAATGAGGAACAAGTTTGGCATAGCAAAGGACACAAGTTAAGATCCTTCCCCACACCTTACTTGCATTATTTGCATCATCCTCAGCAAATGTTATCTTGCCTCAGGAGCCTGGGGTTAGGCAGTCAGGAAGCTTGCAACCTTCTGCAAAGATGTGTATTCTTGAAGCAAGTCTCTGTCTCTTGACTGCAGGGCCTGTATCTTGACACCCACAGATCTATCGCCTGGATCCCAATAATTGCATACATACAAATACTAGATACTCTGATCTTTAATGCACGATACAAATTTGTAGCACTTGAATTTCTATGTTCTGAGTGTAAAATCTTTATATACCAAAAAGTGAAGTAAAAAGTGTCCCCTAGCCAAACTGTGATCTACTCCCTTTCGGGTCTTACACTAAAGAGTATGACTTTTCCTCTCTGAGACACCGTACACTTATCTCCTCTCTAGTGACCAGGAAGTGTAAATTCTTCCAGATATTTGACAAAAACACACCATCCTGTGTCCAGTGCTGTGATAGGAGCTAAAGGTCTTCCTATTCATTAGCTATAGCTAATGTTTTGACTCAATAGCCAGGAAGGAATAAATTTGAAAGAAGGAGATCATGGAAAAAGATATGTGTGCCAAAGGTGACAATATTTGTTTCATATGAATATTCACTATAAAAGTATTCCTCAATAGTAGTTAAAATATAATATAATTATCACATCTTTTTGCCATTCACTATAGTGTTGAGAGAGGACTCTTGAATAATATGGCTATGGAATCGGAATCAGAGGGGACAGCTATATAAAAGTTCAATTGCACAAGCTTCACCTTACAATGATAAGGACCATCCTGACAGTATCCAATGTGACAGACTCAGAGAAAAATGCTGAGCCTACAGTGGGGTCAATAGTTCTGAGCATAGGCAGCTGTCAACATGAAGTCTGGTTGTCTCAACCCCCGAATACTCACCTCCCTGCATATATGTTTGTTGAAAACATTGCTCCTCAATACTGATCAGTTAACACTGATCAGTTAAGAGTATATATTTGCTTTTACTTAATAGATTTCAAAATAGACTTCTTCCTAGTAAAAATGAAGGAGTGACTGCTGGGTTTTACAGCAAAGAATGCTTACTAATGTAAGTCTCAAATGATGAACCATCACTTATAGCAGACAGAGAGGGAAAGATGTGTTTTCTGAACAATGGAATTTTCTATAAAGTTTTAAATCAAATGCAAATTTGACAGCACTTAAATGCCAATTAATGAAGTGAATTAGAAAGGAGATCAGAGGCAAAACACTACCTTTTTCTTGAGCACAAGCTCATCTGAGAAACGCAGTGCCCACCTTCCTCTTGAGTGCCAGCTATGTCTGTTTTCAGAGTTGTGCATAGTCACTCCTTCTGGTTATCTTCTCAGCTTTAAATTGTTTTACTTCTGGACCTAGATTGCTATAAAATAAACTTCTTTTAAAATTTCTAATAGATATTTTGTTTTGTTTTGATTTTTTTTTTTTGAGACAGGGTCTTACTATGCAGTTCAGTCTGGCCTTGAGCTCACTATGTAGTCCAGGCTGTCCTCAAACTCATAGTCATCCTCCTGCCTCAGCCTCCCAAATACTGAGATTATAGACATGCTCCCCCACACCCAGTTCTACTAGATTTTTGTCATATGTCAATTTTTTGGGATACCATATATGCTGTTAATCTAAGCTTTCTATTTTGCTTTCATTTATATGACTCTAGCTGGTAAAAACATTAGAGCTGACCAATTTAATTTCTTAAAATTATAAAAATCTTAAAATCTGGAGAGAGAGGTGGTACTGTTTAGTTGGTAATGTTTGGCAAACCTAACTCAAAACCCATACCCTTTGCCTTCTATCTCAATGGCTTTCCCATTTTCCTCTAATGTAGAAAGAACCCTGCCAGAATAGCCATTACTCTGTAATCCCCACTTGAGTGTCTCCTATTAAAATCCATATTTTTGGCCAGGCATGGTGGCACATACCTATAATCCCAGCACTCGGGAGGCTGAGGTAGGAGGATCTGTGAGTTCAAGAGCAGTGTGGGCTACAAAGTGAGCTCAAGGCCAGCCTGAACTGCATATCAAGAACCTGTCTCAATAAAAAAGACAATAAAACCCAAAACGATAAAATCCATATTCTTTCAATGACACACACAGAAGCTAAAATTAACTTTGTATGCAAATGCTAATTTAAACTCTGTGTTTAAAAGGTGTGATAATAAATGATTGTTAAAATGTAACTTTCTTGTAAGGTTTACCTTATTTGAGATCTGATTGTAATCATCCTATAGAATTTCCCTCACCCCAACAACTCATCTCTGCATATACCATTTTCCTTACCTTCTCATTGTTGAATGTGTGTGTCAGTATGAAGCTGCAGTCTGTCCCACTAAACTCATTGGTCTTCATATTATATGTCTTAAACATATTTCATTTATTCCTAAAAGTAACTTTGGTTCCACTTTGCTGACGGATATCAGTGCCTACCACACACAACTAGTTCAAGAAATGTATTAATTATCTCACATAAGTAGCATGCCCAAATATATCAAAACTCCTTTCCTTAAAATAATGCTGATTTCAGGAAAGCTATTTATTAACATGCTTTGCTCAGAACATGAATTCCTACCTTCGTCTTCTGCACTGGTAACTGAGTGATACAATTAATGATATTTAAGATGAACCAAGTAATAGAGTTAAATAATTTAAATGTGATTTTTGAGACCTTTGGAATAAAAAACAAAAAGTCAAAAGGCATTATTAATCAAAACCAGTCCTTCAGCCTGAGATTTGCTGTACTGTATGCCATCCTACTGTATTCCTTTTCTCCTCAAAGTGCTAGGCTTATAGCACAGAAAACTTCCTACAGATGAAAATATCGTGCAAACTACACTATGTAGAAGAATAAAAGCAGAGTCTTCCTGGCTTAGTGCCTGCCTGACCAGAATCTGTACCTCAGTTCATATGCTGGAAAAACAGCAAACCCCAAAGAGAAAAACAGAGAACCCCAAAGAGCAAAATTGAAAGCATAAAACACTTGAAACTGAAAGACTCATAGTGATAACCTTATTCAGACTCAAAGGAAACAAAAGAAAAGTGAGGGAAGAAATTTATTTTACTTAAAGCACAGAAGATAAAGGAGACCAAGGACAAATATGCCCCCAGTCACTAGCGATGATGGCACCTCCTCCCCTTGTCCTCCCCGATGTTAAAGACAACCCTGATGATTGGCTCCGGACTAATTTGGTTTGATTAATGACACTGCATGAAATATCTGGATGTGTGTCCTAGCATATTTCATTTTTATACTCAGAGGTTAATGCTTTGGGATTTTACTTCATCAATCCTCTATTAAATATTTACTGAAAAGTAGGGTCAGACTTTAGTGAGGGAAACTAGATACATACTGAGATGTTTTAGGCCTTTAATTCCAATTCCAAAGCTGTTAAACTGGACCTGTTTTTCCCAAATGGATGCTGAACACCAGAAAGAAATGACTGCTGTAAATATTTTAAACAAATATTTTCATAGTTATTGGTCATGCCTGCAGTCATTGGATTATGTGTAAAAGAGTTTCGCAGTGGATAATTTTGGCTATTTATGGTGATGGTGCATAGGCACATCATTAAGAACATGAGTTTGCACACTGTAGAGAACTGACTGCTTGCCTGGTATTCCTATTACTACAGCCCCCGAAATCCACAGTACAGCCCTTGCTTCTTCATAGTTCATTTGTCCCTCTCATGAGAAGCCCCTGCACCTTCCACCTCAGTATTTGCTCTGTCCAGACTCAGTTTGTAACCCAGACACATCAGCCTACAGTAACATAAGAACAGTGAACAGTAAAAGGATTCACTATCAAGCCATCCTCACTGCTGGTCCATATGTCCTGATGCTAGTGTCCCTTTCTGCTTCAAGAACACGAATGCAGATTATTTTTTAATTTTTTTTTTTAAGTGGTACTAGGGACCAAACTCAGGACCTTGTGCTTGCCAGGCAAGCACTTATTCCACTGAGCTATATCCCCAGCCCTTGAATGCAGATTAGTAAACACATAATTTGCTTCCCTGTGGCTATGCCCTGAAGATAAATTAACTCTCTCCATATTATGTCTTTAGGTGTTGGGACCCTGTGTCTTGCTCTAAACCCATGCTGCAAACTAGTAGTGGGACTAGCTCCCTAGATAAAATGACCAGCTCACCTTGAGAAGAAAAATCTTCACCCTCAAATTCCTATACAAAAAATTATATGATCCTGGCAGAATTGCACAAAATAAATTCCAGTCTTCCATTCAACATTGTAATTCAACAGATACTTATTGACTATCTATGATAAGCCAGACATTAACATAGGTACTGAAGATACAGTAGTAACAAAACAGATTAAATATCTCCATAAAAAGTACATTTGAATACAGTAGACAAACGTGAAAGCTATCAGGATTAAATGGATTGCTTGTTTCAGCTTCAGCAAAATTAAGTAAATAAGGCCATGAACTTATGAAGGATTCTTCTACACATCAAAAATATCATGTTTATATAGAACGTTTATAAGTGTATCCTTATACATAACCTGTGTACAATAAATTGTCTTAGGTAAATGGCAAGCATATATGCTTACCTATAATGAACTCTTCTGTTAAGGTTACCAATAGGAATCTGGGCCTATTTTCAATATACATGATCTCAATTTGGCTGTCACAAAACTTTACAAGATAAAAAAGAATACATTCATTTTATTAGAAAGTAAACTAAGATTAAGAGAAGTGAATAACTTACTTTAGGGTTATAAGACATAGTCTAGTGCCAGAGAAGGTCTGACCCAAGTATTTTTAGTTTTTTGTGTAGTTCTCTTTCTTTACAAGCACAAACATATGACACTGTCCTTTAATTCTGTTGAGATTGAGATTTTCCATTTCCACAATTCAAGAAGAAAGCCAGGAGGAGGGACAGTAAGAGGGGCACCCTAAATAAACAAATTGCTTGCAGTTTCCCATCTAGTCAACTGATATCAGAAGACAAAGCCTCTGTAGCTTACTAACACATTGTTCCTCAGCTCCAAAAAGAATTCTGTGGAATTTCAGTTGGGGGATTTATTAAAACAGTACCATGTGAGTTGCTGATGTCATCAGTGGTAAATGCATGCTAAGCTCAGTCTTCTTAAAACTTAGAGGTGTACCACTGCCCTTAACATCACAAAGCAAATAAGAAGCTCATTTCATTTTATCACACAACTCCATGCTTTTCTACAGTAATCTATCCTTTCTGTCTCATGCAGACCTCCTGCTGATTCAAAGGTAGTGTTTCCTCTTTTGTATATGCCTTCTACATAAAATAAATTCTCAAGCTTACAGATTGTCAAATATATAAAAACACTACTTTTGAAGTTTTTCTTGCACTTCCTAATAAAACAGGAAAAATTAATTTATATTTGCATTATATCTTCATAGAGATAAAAATATGCAAGTAACAAGTCAGTATTTATATTTTAGGGAAAATTGATGATATCAGGTATGGCTGGTTTTTGTTTCTGTTTCTTGGTAAATATCACTACAGTGTCAAGAGCTTCTCCCTCTGTCACTACGCTTGAAGGAAACTGGGCAGACAGGATGACTGTAATTATTTGACAATGCCATACTGTAAGCTGGTGAGTAATTATGTTTGCACTATTCATCTATGGATGTACAAAAATACTGTTTTATAAATATGTTCTATTTATCCATTCTATCTTTCTTCCCTAAGTGTCACAGTAAGCAATCAACTTCCAAAATGATCAACCTCATTGAAAAAAAAAAAGTGTTTGGGTTTTTGTTTTGCAAAGGTGGAAATGTTGCTTCATAATCCTTTTCTGCCACATTTAAAAATGAGTGTGACTTACAATGAAATGGAAAATGGAAATAGGAAAGTAATAAATAAGTTTTTCAATAACCTCACACATATGGAAATCAGGTCAGTCAGGATTTTTGAAATGAAGAATTGTAAATGAAAGGAGAATTAGTACAGATAATCTCATTCTTTGTGTGTAAAATGAAGTTATGGTAAGAAATAAAATAAAAACTTCATCTGCACATATTTATCTAGAAAATGAGTCAATAAATACACCAGATCTGAGGTAGTTATGTAGTTATCTATCATATATGGCTTTTGAGCATTATCATACATAAAATTAATTAACATAAATCTGTTTTCAAAAACATTGATAAAATGCAGGTTAATGGTTGTTTATACCACAAAAGTTCCAGAGCAGTATTATTCCCTACTGACACCCAGTTTTCATTCAGACAAGGACACCTAAGCACCATCCCTCATCTGTGTTATTTACTAGTCGAGAGTATAAAATTTATTGCCTACTTTTTGCATCATGTATTCTTTTAACATTTCCATCTACCAATCATTAAATACTTCAAGAACATTAATGTAATCATTAAAGAATAAAATTTACTTAAAAGTAAAGATTTGAGACAGGAAGGTGGGAAGCCCACTAATTACCAGGAACTTTTCCTTCTGATGGATACCAGACAATAAAAAATATTCACATTTATTGAAGGAATAAGTGACTTATATGCATAAATGTAATTTTTTCCTTATTCAACCACACAAGTGAGATATATGTGTGTGTGTGTATATATATATATATATATATATATATATATATATATATATATAAACTGAAGTAGGTAGAGTTGCCTTACATTACTTATCTAGTAAGTGGAGACCATAGCACCTACCCAAGTTAACATACCTAGATTACAACTTTGCTATCAATTTTTCATACATGACTTTTATCCATTCACTCATACATGCATTTATTTGTTTGTGTTTGTTTATTTATTTTACCATACTGGGGACTGAACACAGGGTTTCATACAACCTAGACAAATACCTTACAATTAAGCTATATTCTTGAGCTTATTATTATCTTATTTTTGGTGAGAAAATGAATTCCTTTTATGCCTATTTTTATTTTTATTTATTTTTTATTTTTTATTTTTTGCAGTACTAGGGATTGAACTCAGGACCTTGTGCTTGCCAGGCAAGCACTTATTCCACTGAGCTATATCCCCAGCCCTTATGCCTTTTTTTAGAAAGGATTTTATTATGAATAGATGTCAGATTTTGAAAAATGTTCTTTCTGCTGCTAATGAGATAATTATGCAGGGAATTTTCTCTTTCTTTTTTTAATGTAATGCATCACTTTGAATGATTTGTGTATATTTGAAGCACCCTACATGCCAACGGTAAATTCACCATGGTCATAATATATGATTCTTTAAAAAAAAATAGTTTGGGGGCTGAGGATATAGCTCAGTGGAATAAGCGCCTGCCTAGCAACTGCAGGGTCCTGAGTTCGATCCCCAGTACCACAAAAAAAAAAAAAAAATAGCTTATAGCGATTGAAGGAGTTTGTAAAACATATGGCCATATTCGCTTCTATAGTGAATATTTGGCAGACAAAATAATAGCTTGAGAAAGTGTGCATTACAGCAGTAAGTGATTGGATAGTTTGAGAAATTATATAGTGAGTTGGAAATTAAATGACCTGTAGCTTACATGGGGTTTTTGAGCTATTGATGAGCTGTGGGTAGTTCTGTATACAACTCAGATATTCAGGCCTGAGATTGTATTTGCTTTTATCACAAGAGCATATAGGTAGCAGAGTAGATTTGATTAATCTGTTGATTTTTTAAATTTTTGCATCCATCTACTTTTTTCCTTTGAAAATCAGTGATGTTTTCATTGTTAAAATTTTTATTACTTCATACTAATTAGAGTAATGTGTTTCACTTTGGGGTATTCTTATATATGAAGTATTTTGATTACAATAATGCCTTGATCCGTGAAACTTTCTGGTTTTTAACCATTTGATTGGGGAAATGGCAGACTTTTGCTTGCACTGGCCTACTCCGCTGTGGGTAATGCACACAGCGTGGCCATCTTTCCCGGCAGGGCAGAACCCATCAAGCTCGAGAACGGACGCATCGCCGTCTTTCCATCCCGTCATCCACTTGCTCACCCCCACCCCCATCACTTTCCTATTTTCTAATAATTTCCTTTCTACTTTTCTGTCATCTCACTTTTTTCCTGCTGTTTCCTGTCATCTCATATTTTTTAAATTGCTACATATCAGAAAATGGGATATTTGACCTTCTGAGTCTGTTTTATTCCATTTACCGTAATGGTCTCAGCTCCATCCATTTTCCTGCAAATAACATGAGTTCACAATTTATGGCCGCGTATATACACCACTTCTTTATTCATCTATTGACAGACACCTAAGCTATTTCCATGGTTTAGCCATTATGAATTGTAGGTCAATAAACATGGGTGCGCAGATAGCACTGTAGTGGTCTGATTTTAACTCTTTCGAGAGTATTCACCGGGCTGGTGGGTTGAACCAAATGCTTTCTCTATACCTGTGTTCCAAGAGGCTTCCTTTCTGATTTCCACAGGGGCTGCACTGATTTATATCCCACCAAGAGTGTAGAAGGGCTCTGCTATCCCCACCAGTGTGATTCTTTCAATATATTATTGAATTTGGTTTGTTAGTATTTTAATTGAGACTTTACTTCACGCCATATGCACAAATCAACTCAAAATGTGTTAAAGATATAAGATTTGAGACTAGAAAATTATAACAAGAAAACTTGAGGAAAAACGTTTTGTTTATTTTCTCCTCAGTACTGGGTACAAAACCCAGAGCCTTCGCGCTATAAAAACAATACAAGGGTTCATGCAAATGTGGAGAAAGGGGAACTCGTACACTTTTTGTAGGAGTATAAATTTGTAGAATAATTAGGGAAAGCAGTGTCTAATTTTCTCAGAAATTAAGGTTACAACTAATTTATAACCCAGTAATCCTACTTCTGGGTAACTGATCAAAGGAAACAAAATTAATATCTTTAAAAAAATACTTAAAGGCCTGCATGTATAGAAGTATTACTCAAAATAACCAATATGTAAAAATAATCTAAATATCCAGTGACAGATTAACAAGTAAAGGAAGTCTAATTATACACATATGACTGCATATGCACACAATTGAATATTATTCAGCCTTAAAAAGGAAGGGACTGCTAATATTTGTGAAAGCATGGATAAAGCTAAAGGCTATTGTAGTAGGTTAAATAAGCCTCAAACAGGAAACTGAGTATTTCATAATCTTACTTACATCTAAAATAGTCACATTTACAGGGTTAGAGAGCACAATAGTCATTGCCAGACTGTGGATACAGGAGAGTATGAGAAATAGGGGGACGTTGACTCAAGCATACATGTAAGAAGGCTTCAGTTACAAGGATTCTGGGACAGTTGATGTGCAACAGTTTGACTTAAGCTAACAAAACTGTGCTGCTCTCTTGAAATCTGCTATGAAGGTTGACCTAGTGTGTTTTCCCACAAAAGCCAAAAAAAAAAAAAAAAAAAAACCAAGATAATAGGAAAAATGGAAATATAGCCCGGCGTGGTTGTGCACGCCTGTAATCCCAGCACTCAGGAAGCTGAGGCAAGAAGATCATTGTGAGTTCAAGGCTAGCCTAAACTGAACAGTGAGACCTTCTCTCTCTCAAAAAAAAAAAAAAAAAAACGAAAAAACAAAAAAAGGAACTAGAATGGTACTATGCTAATTAACTTGTTTGGGAAGATCATGTAGCAACACATTCCAAAATATTGCTTGTAAATAATAAACATCTAGAAATGTGA
Source organism: Dinomys branickii (assembly GCA_004027595.1). Lineage (NCBI taxonomy): Eukaryota > Metazoa > Chordata > Mammalia > Rodentia > Dinomyidae > Dinomys > Dinomys branickii. The sequence continues at coordinate 34,933 of PVLD010010687.1, read as the reverse complement.
TTGGTCAATTATACATGGATAAACCAAGGAATGAAAGAAAGACTACATTTCCTTACAGGTTTATTCATCCTGTAAAAGGGGGACCGTATTTGTCTTGTTCATAGTCCTAAGTCTCATGTAATACATGACAAATATGCACTTTCTCATGGTCCTTGAATGAGACTTAAGCTTCAGCTAATGAAACTAATACCAAACACTCCTCACAGAAGTTAACTGAGGGTTGCAGCTACACATTTCAGGAATGGATAGGTGCTATTTTTAACTACCCATTCATTCTGATACATCACCTCATTTTCTTTTAGAGCTTTTGGGATCTTGGTGGCAACAGCAGCAAACCCAGTCACTCCAGGAACAGGGTATCTCACAAACTGAAGTCAATAAGCTCTTGCAGTGGGCCATTCTGCTTCTCTTTTTTATATTTTTGAATACATGCTTTCCAGTTTTTACTTTGATTCTTTAACAAGTGTCCCCTACAACAGCAATAGATTATTTCAATCCAAATGAGCCATGCCTGACAGTATGGTTTTGGCTCAATCAATCATACAAATCTGCTGAGATGGTTATTCATTATAAGTTAATTGTAATTGGTTTAGTTAAAGGAGTTTTAACAGTAACAGTTCAGTTAGGTAAATTGTAGATTTTGCTAATAATGACCGGAAGTAATAAGGCAACAATTCTGTTAAGAAGTCCATCAGCTCAATCCAATCTAAAAAACATTTGGATACAATTCTAAAAATAGGAGAAAAATACTAAGAACTGAACTAGACTGCACCTGAGCAGACACCACAGAGCGCTGAACCTATTGCCGCCTCTCCTATTCCCAGCAGAGAAGTTACTAATTCTCAGCTTTTGGTTCTTAAACTATGAATCTGTCTGGAAATTAATGAATCAGCTTCTGGCAGCACCGCACTCTTGCTCTGCAGGTACTTTGACGAATCCTTCGGAACAGATCCCCAGCCCTACTCTGCAAGCTGAAGTGTGCTCTGTGGAGGACAAAATAATTCATGTCCACAGAGTGTCATCATAGTAAGGTTATTTAGGAGGAAAAATAACCTTATCAGGCAAATTCCACCATAAAACTGTCACAAACTTGGTGCATTTTTTTTTTATACTTCAAAGCTGGAGGAGAATTGTTTGATAAAAAGTATGTGAGCACTGCGAAAGTTAGTCAAAGTTAAGTTCTGTATTTTCCCAAATCTCATTTTAAAATTATTGTTCTACGCTGTTTGAATTCAAGCTTTACAGATAAAACTTTAGAATTTGTTTTCTAATATGGAGTGACTTTTCAAGATGAAGGCCAAGAAAAACAAGGGGGTCCACGCCCACTCCCGGTTTCTCTCCTAAAGATCAATGTCACCTTTCGTCTATCAGCTTGGTCCCTTTCGAAGTTCTTTTTGGCTTCCTTGGAATTTAAATTTTATGGGCAGTAATGGGTGACTTTGCAATTTCCTTTATTATCAATGCAAGGCGAATAGTATATGTAGCGCAGAAATGCTGATGGACACCACTTTTCTGCTACCAAACTTTCTGTTACAATTGGTTAGCTGTTGAATTGTTTTTTTTTTTTTCTAATGAAAATTCAGCTGGCAATATTGATATAGGAGAAAGAAACTCCCAACTCCCCTTGGGACTCCCATCCCAAGATATCTGGAAGGAGTTCGTGTTCTCTAAAATCAAAGAATGAATTTTAGGAACAATGGAAGTCAAGAGCAGAATATATTTATTAGGGGAAAGAAAGTGTCTGTCTGAGAGAGGGACAGAAGAGGGCCCCGAGTGGATTGCCCAAGACTTTGCTTCTTTTAGGGATTTTTATAGAGCAGAACCACACAGTGAGGCAGGTGCAAGGTGCCAAATACGGGAACTCGCTAGGTGGGCATGAGGTGGGACAAAACTATGATCAGCCAATTAACTTACAAGTATAATTGTTTAGGTAAAATTGATTATATTAGTATTAAATCAGTAAGTGAATCACATAGCAAGCAGGTAGGACTACAGAACCCAGGCTTTTCCTGTAGGGGGTCTAGTTAGTGGCTCTTCCTGGGTCTCTCAAGGTGATGGAGACCTACTTAGAATATCAATGCCTGGTATTTATCCTTAGGGAGGTCTATGGGTGCATTTGTTTTATCTTTTCTTTTGAGGTCTGGCCTATAGCTGGAGGTGTCTGTCTCCCCCACAGTTGCAAGGTATCTCCTCTCCCACACTGGCCCCTTGGAGGGTCCAGCCCTGTCTGAGTGCCTGTAATATTTCTATCTGACTCAGCTGGCTGTAGCCATAGTTTGATCATTTGTGGCATAACTCAATACAAAGTATATATTTTCACCAACCAGAAGGGACACAAAGAAAGGCAATGTGGAAGTATGATGAACACTCTCCAGATGCTGAAAACAATCTATGAAAATACTTAAAAATGTAAATTGCTGAAATTATGAAGAAATATTGTATTCATATTACCAAGTATCCATTTGGATCAATGTAAAAACAAAACTTTCCCCCAAATCCAGAATGTGATATCACTGGAGGCATATATTTATACACAGACTAAATAAGACCCATTCCAAATGATCAGGCCTAGAGAATACAGAGTTCTAAAATGCTTTTATTAAATTTACAGTACCTTCAAATAAATGTTAGTATTATCTAAATCTAGATATGTTATCAGTAAGCATTCAGCAGTGGGTGCTACAGGTACACATCACTGTGGTATTCAGTTAGAATTCTCATACATTTTGTTGGGCTGATGTCAAAGGAAGTGCAAATGGTTCTGGGTTTGTTTGTATTTATTTATTTGAAAAATTTCTTACGTATATCCAATTAGATTCTCTCCTGGATTTTTTATGCTTCTTACAACAGCCCTACTTTTGTATGTTTTAATTTTCCAAAACAGTTACTACTTCCTAACTTGGTTTTAATAAGATGATCACTAGCTTTTCCCCCGTGTCATCCTGAGGCTTTGGTAAGGAAAAGCTTTGGCTAGTTTCTAAGGGATGTTCTAAGGGAAGGAGTGGTCCTTTGTGTTTTTCTGTTTGTTTGTTTTTGCATTTGTTTTTTCTGAGTCACTTTAAAGGTTTACCTGCTTATATATTTTTAATTAATTAAATTTATTGGTACATTTTAGATATACATACTGATCACATTTGCCTTGGGGAATTTGTATCAGTACATGATATATCTTGATTCTTCTCCCATCCCCCTCAACCTCTCGTCCCCTCTTTATTTACAGAAGCTTTGTTTCCAGTTTCTCATCTTTTCTCTTTTCCTTTCTTTCTTTCCTTCCCACTTCCTCCTCCCTAGTTTGCCTTCCCATTTAAACATTTTCTTCTTATTTCACAATATCTATTATAACATTTGGTCCTTATTTATACTTTTGATTTCTCAGACCAGAGAAACAGTGTGATATTTATACATGCCCATAAGGTTTTTGACACCCATTTCCTCATCAAGCTGAAGAAGAAAATGAACAGAGGAAGTCCCAGATCAATTGGATGTCATTATGTACACGTTACATGTATCATTACAAATTCTCATGGAAAATCCTTGCCCTGTCTTTTATAAGGACTAGGAAAAACTCTAACCATTCTATTATGATTCAGTCCCAAACAATGACTCTCTACAATTCAACAGCTTCTTGCATTATAGCTCCCAAGGAATAGGGTGCTTATTCTGACTCATTATCCAATGACAGCCTCAGCTTTGTACACTTTGATCATCCACAAGGGCATCCGTGGACAAATTTGAGTGGCTCTAGAACCAATTTGAATCATTTGAGGATCTGTATCTCTGCTAGATGTGAGATATTTTATATTGGTGCCCTTGAGAGTTAGTAATTTAGCCCACATTGCCTTCCTCATTTTTCTTCACAGCCATCTTACTCCTCTTGGGGTGTCTTCCCTGTGTCTGCTGTTTTCCTTTTCCAGGATTATCTAAACCCTTGGTCCCAAAGGGTGACCTAAAATAACACTGCTATATATTTGAGCAAGCACAAAGTTTGTCTTAGGAAATTCCCTGTGAAGATTCTCCATGCCATCTCATTTTCCTAAAGCTATGAGCAGATTCCTGAATACAACCAGATCTTTATTAACTTGACAGCAATTCTCAGTCAGAGATTCTTTGCTTTTATAACTTCCTTCTGATCATCTCTTGCAAGATCAATTAACTTCATTCTTTTCTATATTTGCCAACAAATATAGAATATATTGCTGACAATGTATATGACCTTGGCCACAGAAGGGTTGGCTGAGATATTTAAAGAATTCAGTATTGCCAGAACTTGGAAAATAATTGACATTGCCTAGCCTATTGAAGCTGAAGGAACAGCGTCATTGCTGTCTGTGAGGACAGCACATTAAAACATGAAGGCTAATCCATGGGCTCACAGAGCCCCACTAATCCTTGCAAACCATAAGCAGCTTTGCAAATTTTATCATGAACTTGCAAAGCTTGTTTGCAATCCTCTGAAAATCACAGAATCACTGAAATGTTTGGTTGGAGGACCCAGTAAGGTCATCCACTACCAGCTTTCATTAGCCTCTCCAGTCAGTTTTCCCTAAAACATTTTTGAAAGTGGATTCTCTTAGTTTCAAATTTCTCAGGGTAAATGCCCTCCTTAACATCTTTTGCAGTTTCTTCTTGTTCTAAAATACCTCAAAATATATTTTTCTTATTATTAACAAACACTTGTTAATGAACCAACTTCTTACAGATGACAAGGGCAAGAAATGGGTTAAATGGAAAAGTAAATTCAAAACGAATCCAAGGAAATATATTAAACCACTTTTGTCTACTAATCACCCATCTGAAACTTTTGATGAGACATGGATGTGATAGAATCTACCCAGGTAATATATAAACTTCTTCATTAGTTGATTCTCCCCCCTATATTTCCAGTTTTGCCTAATACTGATATATTTATAATTGGTAAATGTCAAACTATTACAAGGATGGTACATGAAGTTGCCATTCTTACATCCTTAATGTATAATATTAACATTGAGCTTTGACACATGTTTTGCCTTCTGAGGGTTCCGTGACCTCACATCAATTCTTTGGCTAAATCACCTCCAAATATAGTTCTATATACATGCAGAACAGAACATATTACAATATACCATTAGTTCATACATATTTTTCCTGTTTTATGTCTACTCTTCTTCAAGTTAGAAACCATTAATGGCCGTATCATTTGTCTTAAATAATGCTAGCAGAACTGTGCCTGAGTTGTATACTTTTCAGTTATGAAGATAAAATATATCCTTTTTAGTGGAATGTGTTGTCAACATTCTTCCACAATTTTTCAATATTATTCAAGTTTTCAGAGTGCACTTAAAATTAGTGCTGATAGAATGATAAGCAACATTTAAGGAGAGAATAGCGCACCAAGAAGGAAATTGTGAGTTATTTCCTCTCTAATAGAGAGCAAAAGAAATTCTAGATGGATAGAAAAGAGTAATTAACATTAGGTGATTTAAAATATTCCATGGTTAAAATTGCAATAATTAACTTTGATATAGCATGAAATAGGTAAAGAAAACTTTCTCGCTACACATGTTATATAATTATAAGTGTAAAAAGTTATAGAAGAAAAAACTAGTTATCTTTTATAAAAACTCCTCAATGTGAATTAAAAAAATCTTGATTATACTTTACCCTGTATATGTTTATCCTGAATGTAATGAGTCTCTATCTAGAGTGGTCCCTTGGTTTATGAACTTAATTTGCTTTGATTTTGGGAGAGGAGAGTTACATTTGTGTTTGTGTGGGAAACTTGGCTATGGTCATATTGCACCTGATGTGGAGTTTTTGAACAGAAGCAAACTTTTGCCTAAAGGTTGTGTTTGCCAGCCAAATTGCTTGCAAACAGAAGCATTTGTGAACCAAGGTATTACTGTGTTTCACACCATTTCTGTTGGATGTCTAGTCTCTCAGATTCTAGTAGTCTTTGAAGATGAAGAGGTAAAGAAGGATTCTTTAATTTTGTAGATTCTAAAAATCTAAAAATGCTTCCACTGAATAAATAAATGTTTGATAAAACTATTACTATTTTACACATTTTTAGAATTTTTGTGTTTTTTTTTTTTTTCTGGCCAGAGTGAATTAGTCTTCTAAGATCTACCTACAGCAAAAATCAATCTAGATAAATATAAGTGATTTGATAGTCAAGAAAACCGACAGAGAAAAGTTATGCAAAACAACTCACAGATCACACTGATAATGAATAGAACTGTGCTTTGAAATTATGTCTCCTGATTCAGTGTACTGCCCTAATTATGCTGCAGAGTTAGGGTATGATTTCAACAAGTGAAAACTCTAAACTTTTGGATTCATCTCTGCTGGTAGAAGGAGTTTGAAAGTTGTTTTCCCTATTCTTGCAATATGTTTACAAACAAAAAAATATATTCTCTTGGAGAACTGAGGTCAAAGGGTATATCACAAAATATAAGGACACAGTACATACAGAAAACAAAGCAAAGGTCTTGTTACCTAAATCACAAGCCACTGGAGTCATGCATTGTTGGAACACTTACACAGTAATATTGATGAATTACTGGGGGTTAAGTGGTTAAATGCAGACCAACCTCAGAGGAATAATCTCATGAGGTCACAGCCCTAGCAGTGTTGCTCTATCTCCATGCGTTTCACCACTAAGAATGTCACAAGATTCTCAACATAAACCAAGAAAAATCTCCTGGTCGGTCTGTCAAGGTAAGGGGAAAATAAGCATTTGAAGTATGTGAGTATATACAGAGTTCTCCGTAGCAAAGATCTTCTCTCCAATAAAAGAGAATTTACCAGAGCCCAATCTACTCAGGGTGGGGAAATACAACTCTGGTCCCCTTTAGTTTCTCTAAAGAAACTTCCATTTTATCTAATGGAAGAAAAAGAAGTTAAAAAACACTGGTGAAGATGACAGTTCAGAGACGCAGACTCACTAAGAGAATGGAATTTAATCAAAAGATTAGAGAACATTCCCCATCTCTTATACAGAAGCATTTCAATTTATAGGATTATCCTCCTATGCTCATCACAAACTGAAATATAAGTCAAAACTGCATGTAATACACGTAACTGAGGAAACATCAGAGCTTCAGAGCACAGTGCATTGCAGAGCAGCAGTGATTTCTCCTATGTGCATGGGTGCCTGAGAGCTGAGGCTCACTGTCACTGCCCAGCATCATGAGAAACGATTGTAGCATATATTAATTACCATCTGGGAAAATATCAAAATTTGAACTTCAATTTACAGTTTCTACTGGGTGTGTACTGCATGTTTGTCTTCCTAAACCAAAATCATAAGTTGAGCCATCATAAATTAGCAATCAGTTAACAGCACTCCACTAAAATAACAATGGATTGTGTTGGAGAGAGTTGAAAACCACAGACGTAGGCTTTAAGGACACCCAAATTAACAGCACTCCACTAAAATAACAATGGATCAGCACTCCACTAAAATAACAATGGATTGTGTTGGAGAGAGTTGAAAACCACAGACGTAGGCTTTAAGGACACCCAAGGACAGCAATGGAGAAGAAAACAAGGGAACTAAAGGAAATGGAAACTTCTGGCATTTACTGGCACAGCAGATACGAACAATGTCCCTGCTCCTAAGCAGATGATATGAAACCTCACACTAAAGGCCTATTTAACACAGCTCCTGATATACAATACACCCTGTCTAACTTTTGACAAAAATCTGTAAGACACACTCAAGGGAAAGAAAAACATATTATTACTTGAAGAAATAAACATATAATCTGAACCCCCCTCAGCTATAATGTAGGTACTATATAGGTCAGAGAAGCAGTTTAAAATAACTATAACTTGTATGTTAAGGGCTCAGATGGGAAAAATTAACACACAAGGACAGCTGTGTCATGATGGGAAAAGGTGAGAATTTGAAAAATCCAAAGGAAGTCATGAAAATCAAGAAACACTGACATAAATGAAGAAAACCCTGCTGGATTCACATACAGAATAAAGACAACCAAGAAATGAGGGAGAATGGAAACACTCCAGTAGGAACTTCTCAAACTAAAACAAAAAGAAAAGGTAATGGAAAAAAGGAGAAAAACACTAGCAGAAGTCAGAAAGAATAATCTCCCTATAGAGGAAAACGGAGTAAATAGTGGATTTCTTGTCAGAAATGGATGCACACACAAAGGGACTCAAAACAAATATCAGAAGTATGGAAACAAATGCCAGTCTCTGGCATTATTGTTATACCTGGCAAAAATATCATTCGGACATGAAGGAAATAAAGAGTTTTTCAGACAAAAATTTGAATAATTTGTTATTAGCAGACCTACCATCAAAACAAATGGTAAAGGAAATTCTTCTAGAAGAAGCAAACTTGTGTAGGGCAGGATATTGGATTTACATAAGGAAAGGAAAAACTATTAGAAAAGGAACACAGGGTGTTAAACTAAATTTTTCTTTTTCTTTTTCCAAATTGCCAGATGAATAAATATCCAAAGTAATCCTTGTAATATGGGTAGAATAATAGCAAAAACGAACTGGAGGTTTATAATATTTGGATAAGTGTTACAGACAGAAGCTATGTTGTAAGACACCTGAGAAAAGAACTGATAATACTCTATTCTAAGGTCCCTGTGATACACTGAAAGAAGATATTATTATTTGCAAATGGATTTAGATTCATGCATATATGCACTGCAAAGTCAAACAACTAAAATTTTGAAATAATTATGCTGATATATTAAAATAACCAAGAAAGTAGAAGTAAGTAAAAAGCTCAGTTAAAACCAGAGCAGGCAAATAAAAAGAGAATTGAAAAAGTCACAGGGAACAAATGCAAGAAATAGAAAAACATTATAAGCATAATTAATATTAATCCAGCTATACCAATAGTGGCTTTACATGGGAATAGTGTAAAGTAATCCAACTGAAAAAGACAAATCATGGTCAACTATACAAGAAAAATAGTCATCTATGTTATCTATAAGAAACTGCACTTTTTTATTTTAAAAATAAAAGAAAAAAACATTAGCAAACACACAAAGTAGCACAAGAACAGCACAAAAACTGAATTGCAGATAGGGTGGCAGGGGATTAACAATGGCTGTTGTATTACACATTGATAACTTCAAAGTGTATGTTCAGAACAATGCAAATAGACATACAAGATTGATTAAACAACTAATCATTGATTGTTCCTTATATTTCAGGGACATGAGACAATAGTGCAACCATATTAGCCATCCTGCATATAAATACATACCTACACAGCTATCCCTCTCTTCCTTTTCTCCTTCCCTCTGTCCCGATTGCTCTTTACTTTTGAGCAGTTTCCTCTCATACCTCCTAATTTATATTCCCACTTTCAGGTTCTTAAACAAATGATACAGTATGCTGTTTGCACATGCACACCTGATTTATTTCACTTATGAGTATGGTCTCTAATTGTGACCATTTGCCTATAAAAACCTCAAGTTTGCCTTTCTTTATAGCTGAATAATATTCCAGTATGTAAAAAATGCCACAGTTTTTTTTATCCAGTCCTGTGTGGATGGACATTTGGGTTACTTCCACGATTTAGCTATTACAAATTGCCCTGCTATAAACATAGGTGCACATATATCACGGTGATATGATGTTTTCAGATCTTCTGGGAAAATACCCAGAAGGGGAATAGCTGAATTGAATGGGACCTCTAGACCTAGTTTGCTAAGGAATCTCCAAACCAATTTCCACAGTGGTTTCACCAGTCTGCATTCCCACCAGCAGTGCAGAAGAGTTCCTATTTCTCCACAGCCTCACCAGCATTTGTTATTGGATGATTTCTTGATGTTGGCCAATCTTACTGGGGTGAGATGAAATCACAATGTTGTTTTTATTTGCATTTCTCGAATGACTAAAGATGTGGAACATTTTCTCATATAATTATTTGCCATTTGTATTTCTTTATCTGAGAAGTGGGTATTCATCTCAAATGCCCATTTCTGGATCGGGTCTTTGAATTTGGACAGGTTCATGTTTTTAATTCTTTGTATGTTCTACATACAAGGCCTTCGTCTGAGGGACAGCCAGTTAGGAATTTTTCCTAATCTGTGGGTTTTGTTTTTACTCTGTGGTGATTTCATTAGATGTGCAAAATCTTTCAGTAAGATGAGGTCCCAGTTATTGATTCTTTCAAGTGTTTCCCTTGCAGTTTGATTTTTGTTCATGAACTCTCTGCCTACTCCTATGTCTTCACGATTTCTACCTACTTTCTCTTCCAATAGATTTAGTGTTTCTGTTTTAATATTGAGATCTGTGATCCATTTTGACTTGAGTTTGGTGCATGGTGATAGACTTGGGTCTATTTTCAGTCTTTGGCAAGTGGCAAGCCAATTTTTCCAACACCATTTATTAAAGAGGCTGTCTTTCTTCCAGTGACCTTGTTTGGCACCTTTGTAAAATATTAGGTGGCTAAGTGTGTTTGTGGTTCTGGCTGTATCTTCCAGTCTGTTCCATTGATCCTTAGGTCTGTTTTTGAGCCCGTACCAGGTTGATTTCATTACAGTAGCTTTGTAGAATAATTTCAGGTCAGGGATTGTGATTCCACCCGACTGGTCCTTGTGGCCCAGAATTACTTTTGCTATTCTTGGTCTCTTCTCGTTCCAGATGAATTTAAAGCATGTTTTCTCTAGATCTGTGAGGTATGCTGATGGTAGTTTAATGGGAATTGCATTGAATCTGTAAACAATTTTGGTAATATGGCCATTTTCACAACGTTAATTCTTCCTAACTATGAGCAGGGAATATTTTACATTTATCAAAATCCTCTTCAATCTCTTTTTTCAGAGTACTGTACTTTTCATTGAATAGATCTTTTACCTCTTTTGTTAGATTGATTCCTAAATATTTCAATTTCTTTGATGTTATTATAAAAGGTATGGTTTCCTTACTTTCTCTCTCAATCTGTTTGTTGTTTGTGTATAGGAATGCTATTGATTTTGGGGTGTTCACTTTGTATCCAGCTACTTTGCTGAATTTGTCAATTAATTCCAGGAGTCTTCTTGTGGAGTTTTTGGAGTCTTCCATGTAAAGTATTGTGTCATCTGCAAATAGTGATAGTTTTACTTCTTCCTTTCCTATCCTTATTCGTTTTATTTCTCTCTCTTGTCTAAGTGCTCTGGCTAATACTTCCAGAACTATGTTGAATAGTAGTGGTGACAGTGGATGTCCTTGTCTTGTTCCTGACTTTAAAGTGAAAACATTTAGTTTTTGTCCATTTAATATGATGTTGGCTGCTGGTTTGTCATACATGGCTTTGATCAGATTGAGGTAGAGGCCATCCATTCCTATTTTTTCTAGGGTTTTTTATACGAATGCATGTTGGACTTTATCAAAAGCTCTTTCTGCATCTATTGAGATGATTATGTGGTTTCTGTCTTTGGCTCTATTGATATGGTATATTACATTTATTGATTTGCAAATATGAGCCATCCCTGCATTTCTGGAATAAATCCAACCTGGTCATGGTGTATAATTTTCCTTATGATTTGCTGCATTCTATTTGCTAATATTTTATTGAGTATCTTTGCATCTATGTTCATTAGGGAAATTGGCCTATAGTTCTCTTTCTTGGTTGGGTCCTTCTCTGGTTTTGGTATTAGCATAATATTGCCCTCCAGAAATGAGTTAGGGAGAGCTGCTTCCTTTTCAATTTCATTGACGAGTTTGATGAGCGTTGACATTAAATCTTCACTAAATGTTTTATAAAATCCTGCTGTGAATCCATCAGAGACTGGGCTTTTCTTTGTCAGTAAGTTTTTAATGACATTTTCAATCTCATTAATTGATATTGGGGTGTTCAGGGTTTTTATATCCTCCTGATTCAGCTTTGGTAATGTGTACATTTCTAGGAATCTGTCCATTTCTTCTGAGCTTTCTATCCTATTGGAAGAAAGATTCTCAAAGTAGGTATTAATGATCTTTTGAATTTCTATAGGATCTCTAGTGATTTCATCCTTTTCGTTCCTTATTGCATGAATTTGAGTTCTTTCCTTTCTTTTTTGATAAGGTTGGCTAGAGGTTTATGAATTTTATTTATTGTTTCAAAGAACTAACTCTTCGATTCAATTATTTTTTGTAGAGTTTTCTTCATCTCAATCGCATTAATTTCTGCTCTAAACTTTATAATCTCCTTCCATCTTTGGGCTTTGGACTTGACTTGTTCTTCTTTTTCTAAAAATTTGAGGTGCAACGTTAGCATTATTTATTAGTTGTCTTTCTGTTTTCTTTATGTGTGAGCTCATCACTATAAATTTCCCTCTGAGGACTGTTTTCATTGCATCCCACAGATTCCTATAAGTTGTATTTTTATATTCATTTGCTTGTAGGTATTTTTAAATTTCTTCTTTAATATCTTTCTGTGACCCATTGGTTATTCAGGAGGTTGTTGTCTAATTTCCAAGTGTTTATGGAGTTTTTGGAGTTCCCCTTGTCATTAATTTCCAATTTCATTTCACTGTGGTCAGATAATATGCATGGCATGATTTCAATCCTTTTGCATTTAGGTAGGTATGCTCTATGGGCTAGAATGTGGTCAATTTTAGAGAAAGTTCCATATTCAGCAGAGAAAAATGTGTATTCTGGTGTTGTGGGGTGGAACACTCTGTAAAGATCTACTAAGTCCATTTGTTCGCACACTTGGTTCAGGTGTGTTATACCTTTGCTGAGTTTTAGTCCAACTGACCTGTCTTTTTGTGTCAAAGGGGTATTTAGGTCCCCTATTCCAATAGTGTTATTGTTTATTTGGTTTTTTATGTCCATTAAGATTTGCCTTGCATAGTTTTGTACTCCTGTATTTGCAGCATACACGTTTAGGATTGTTACCGCTTCCTCTTGCAGTTTCCCCCTAACTAGTATATACATAGTGGCCTTCTTGGTCTCTTTTGATTGTTATAAGTTTCAAGTTTACATTGTCTGCAAACATAACAGCTACCCCTGCTGTTTTCTCAGAACCTGTTGCATGGAGAATTGTTTTCCAGCCTTTGACTTTCAGTCTGTGGATTTCCTATTGTGAAGTGTGTTTCCTAGATATAGCATATTGTGGGATTCTGTCTCTTAATCCACTCTGCCAGTCTGTTTCTTTTGACTGTTGAATTTAGGCCATTTACATTGATGGTTATAACTGTTATACATTGGCTTATTCTTGTCATGCTGTTTACTTGCTTTTGCTTTCCTACTTTTGCTATTTAATTGATTGTTCTGCTTAAGGGTTCCTTTCTATTGTTGTCCTTGAGATTGTGGTCACTGTTTTCTCTGTCTAGAATATCTCTGAGTACTTTTTGTAATGTTGGTTTGGCACTCATGAAGTTCTTCAGTTATTCTTTGTGATGGAAATATTTTATTTCTCCATTGAATTTGAAGGATAGTTTTACAGGATACATCAATCTGAGTTGGAAGCTGTTTTTTCTCGGAATCTGTAATATTTTGCTCCAAGTTCTTCTTGATTTTATGGCTTCTGTTGAGAAGTCTGCTGTGATTCTGATGGGCTTTCCTTTATAGGTGATCTGTTTCTTTCTCTAGCAGCTTTTAATATTGTGTTCTTTTGCTGCATATCTGGGATCTTGACTATTATATGTCTTGGGGCAGTTTTATTTGGGTTGTGGCTCATTGGAGTTCTATATGCTTCATTTACCTGCACATCAATATCTTTTCCCATGCTTGGGAAATTTTCTGCTATTATTTCTCCAAACATTCTTTTATGTCATTTGTGTTGCCTCCTGCTGTTTCACTGATTCCTATTACTCATACATTATTCTTCTTTGCTTCATCTTGCAGCTGTTGGATTGATTTCTCCTGGTTCCTTCTTGACTCTAAGAGATCCTTCCTTTCACAATCGTTAGCTGTCATGCTGTCTTCAATATCTGAAATTCTATCTTTGGCTTCATTCAAGCAGTTTTGCAAGCTTTCAAAGGCAGTTTTCACTTCCTGCAAATCTCTTTTGAGTCTGTTTCATGTGTTCTAATTCATCCCTAAATTGCTCATGTAATGTTTCCATTTGTTGCCTTTGATCTTCTAGTCTTTTATCTGTTTCTTCTCTGTATGTGTGAAGGATTTCTTCTATTATTATTTTCATTTCATTTTTGCCTGATAGATTATTTTCAGATTTAATCTCTTCTATGGCCTGATGAAGTTCTTTCTTTACTTCAGATGTGATCATTTCAGAAATTGTAGGTATGTGGTTTCCCATTTCTCCTATGTCATTGTGTCCTGTACTTGTTCTGGGTGGAGTTTGTTCTGAGACTGCATTTTGCTTCTTCGTCTTGTCATTTTGAATGTCAGATGACTAGTGCTGAGCTACTGACTACCCAGGCAGCTCACAAAGGACTCTAGGGACCCTAGTTTACCTGGATGTCAAAATAAACCCAGGGTGGTAGCAGACCATGGACCACGGGGCCCAGGGACCCCAGGCAGTTGCTGGGTTGCACAGCGCCAACCACACCTGCAATAGTGAGGGAGTGCTGGGCTTCAGTACCAGGGTGTCTAGTATTTGGACAGGAAATGAGTGGGCCTCACCCTTGAAGCCTATGGCGGTTAGGCAGTGGCTTCTGCTTCCGGATCCTAAAGTAGCTGGGCAGCGGGGAGCAGGACTCCCCTCCTAATCCTGAGGACCCCAGAGTCTAAGGCTGACTCCACACTGCAGGTCTCAACCACCAACAGGGATGGGCCCTCCCAGTCCAAGCTCCTTCCTAACTCTAAGGTGTGGAGCAGATCCCAGGTGTAGGCCTTACCAAAGGAGAAGAGTTGCGCTGCTCATGTGGTATCGCAGGTCAGCCTCTGTCGCAGGAGAAAGGTCTGCATCCCAGGGCTGGGGTGCAGACCATGAAACATCGCATGCTCAGATGTCAGTGCAGGTCGGCCTCCGTTGCAGGAGAAAGGTCTGCACTGCAGAAGAAACTGCACTTAAACATAAAAATTCAGATAAAAAGTAAAGGGACATATATATTTGATGTATAAAAAATAGTATATAAATATAAAATAAATGTATAAATCTACAACATAGTTAAATATGTAATGTATTTAAAATATATGAAAAAATTAATTCACGTGCAAACAGAATTACGCAAAGCCACTCTTATAGTTGGAGATTTCCACATGCCTATGCCAGTAATTGATGGATCCATCAGGCCTATCTTCAAGGATACAGCGGAACCAAATAGCTCTATTAATCAACTTGATCTAAATAACATTTGTAGAGAAAGACGGTTCAGCAATCTTAATAAAGGTATCGAATTGGATCGCCTCCAATTCATTGTGCCTTGCCAATACAATGGCATGTGTGTCCACTCTTATGCCTGGCACAACACCTATAAAAATTTCTCTTGCACTCTAGTGTGATAGCTGAGGTTCCCACACTTTTTTAAATTCAAGGTAATGAATATTTTATCACAAATTAAAAGTTCAAAATTCAAAACATAAAAAAAATGAGAAACCATACTACCACTTTGTGCTGAAACTATGACTCAGCAACTAGAGATCATGTTGTTTCTTGGTGGTGTTATAACACACAGACAACTAAACATCAGAACAAACCGGTCACCCTCATAAGATCTCCAGCATCTTCCTGGAATGCACTCCACTGGAAAGTATATGAGCAGGTTTCTCCATAGTGTGCCATTTTCAATAACAAGACGAAATCTACACATCAATTTTTAAAATAAATAATTCAGACCATTGTCAGATTTGTTATTAAAAATGCAAGAATCAAAAGTTAAGCACTGGACATTCTGGAGTTTGCAGTTATATACTTAGGACCTATAAATGACTTTCTTTTACTAGAATGTGATGAGGTGAATAAACTGAACCCAGTAACCAAAGTAAAAAACTGAATTGTTCATTTAATCTTTCTTTTGTTTTTAACTAGAAAATAAGGCATGGAAATTTACATTATGAGATATGGAATAATGTAAACTTGGAAGCTCAAATTTGTCATGTTCTATACACCTCAAAACTTCTCACATATAAAATAGCAATAATAAAATTATGTTATTATAGATTCTATGAAGAATAAATGTAACAGTGTATCTTTTTTTTTGTACTGGGAATCAAAACTCAGGACCCTGTACTTGCAAGGCAGGTGCTTATGCCACTGAGCTATATCCCCAGGACAGTAAATGTAATAAATCATGGAAAATACTGAGCTCAGTGCCTGATGTCAATAGAAACTAGCTGTCTCATCATATTTCCCAAGGTTAAAGATCAGAAATCATTTGGTATGTAAACTTCGGTGTAAATCAGAGCATCATCTGTTGCCCACATCCATATCTGGCCCAGAAAAATCTGTCTGTTCTATCTGCATTGCCAGTCTACTGATTTCCCTCCTTCAGCTTTTCTCATCAGGCCTGTGACTTTTCAGTAATATGAATTCCACCCCAGTGGCAGCTAAATCCCTCCTGCTCTCACAGTGGAGACAGAAACATTAATTTGCTCCACCACCGCGACTCAAGTCTCTAAATTGCAGGCTGAGACCAACAGAGATAACTTGATAAGCCCCTTGGCAACCCAGCCTCGCTTCTCATCAGAGAATATTTAACACTCTCCACATGTGAATAAGGATTTTCTCACATATTTGATCCTACTCAGTATTAAAGCTTTATGTCTTTTACAAACCAACCAGACTAAGAACCTAAAGCCTTTAGTATTTGTAAATCAGGCTAAATACATGGAATAATCTCTCTGTTGATCACGAAGGACAGCATGAAAGTGCCAGCTCTTCCCTTGTGACGACTGTATCACTGGACTTCCACGTTACTGTGGTTGTTCTGACAAAAGTACCTTTGCTACAATTGCCCCAAGTCAGTATTAACTACGACGCTTGATAGAACTTCTTCCTGTAAGCTGGAATTTTTTAAAGCCTGAAACAAGGCATTTCAACATTTAGTGTGCATAATAGTCACTTGGCTGTTTGCTGAAATGGATCCAGCCAGTCATTCATTTCTTATATGCATGAAGGCCCAGAGCATCTCAGTTCTTACAAATACTTCCCATTTGATGGGGCCATGTAACTGCTGAATACCTTCTTATTTGATTCCTATCCAGTATAACACTATGTGAGGTACTTTAGGAATATGAGAAATAATAGGTGTCTATTTTCAGAATCGGTGAAAACATAGATTTAAACCTCGGTTGCACCACTAACTTGGTGTGTTAGTTTTGATTTTCTTTTTCACACCTGCTCTAAAGAATCTTTTACACCACAGAGCTCTCTAGTGCTGTTAGGGGAACATACACTGTACCCTGGACTTCCTACAGAGCTCTTTCTTACCCTGTGCCCCACGACCCCACTAAAGACTGAAATTCTGCATGATACCACATATGTAAGTTAGAGAGAATTGTTTGCAGGTATAGAAAATTCTATTTCTATTACCCAAACAGGCCTAAATTAGACTGTGCTTCCTTCTGAGCGATGGAAGGTGTAAGACACATTAATTTGTCCTTCATTTCTGGGTGGGGGGTTGCTGGAAAGATGTCCTGTTATGCCATTAACACCAGGAATTGACAAAGTATAGGCCACAGCCCAAAGCTAGAGGGCTGCCACCCTTGTGTGATAGGTTATGTTTATACCATCATGCTCATGTATTTAAACATTACCTATGGCTGTATTTGGTCAACAATGGCAAAGAGGAAGACAATTTCTGTCACTGTCTGGTCTGGAAGACTAAAAACTTTCACTCTCTGATCCTTCACACAAATAGTTCATCAACTGCTGCCAAAACCCTTTGAACATGTAATGACTTCTCCAACACAATCCAAATCAGAGTATTTATAGGGGTTGGTTATGTATAATCACTTATAGTCCATGTGCTCTACCAGAACTCTAACATACCTGTCAAATCTTGCTCATCTATTTCAATGAAATAAGTGTATAAGCCAGCAAAGACACTTACTGACTTCCAGCTTCTTTTTAAATTCATGATTAATAGTTTTTAGCCTTTAATTGTCTTTCTTGTATGCATCAATAGCATGGCATTAACCATCCAGTTCAGGGGCATTTTTTTTTGACTACTTCTCCTATATCTCTCAGTGAGCAAAATTCTTGTACTAGGATGTGCTTGTAAACATTCCCAGCTCTATGAGTGAAACTTTAGACTAGGCAGCTGCTATTTCTGGGTCAAGATTATCAATCCAAGACCTACATACAGATGATGCAACTCTCAGATGCGACTTCAGAGTCTATCTGCTTGTACTACTCTTGGCATCAACTCTTTAGTTAGGTACCTTAGAAACAGGGACAGTGTTGCATGCAGGAGGCCTTTCAGGGCTGTACACTAAAGATTAGTTCCCAGAAGTGAAGAAAGAAGGACTGGGCAAAGCAAGGAGTTCAACTATGACAGAGTCACAACAGAGAAGAAGACAGGAGATCTGGAGTTGAGCTGACTAGAACTTCAGAAATATCCCTACTCACATATGGATGTCAAAGGTTTTGTATCCCCACATCAGTTTTGTATCTAGGCTTCCTCAGGGTGAAGGACATAATTTTGGGTGAGTCAACTCTCTTGAATCCAGAGCACATCTTGCAGAGGGTCACACTTATGAGCTGTTAGCAGGCAACATTTTCAGCGCTTGCAGATAGAAAGCTTTGATTCTTTACAGGGTGTCTGGCTAGAACACATTATCTGCTACAAAGAGATAATGAGAGAAAAATCCTGTCTACAGTGTAATTCAGCTGTGAGATTGTTTAAATAAAAAGCCAATAATAACAAAAACTAAACATTAAATATTTTTAGAGTAAGTTCTTTGCAAGTGGAGATGATACCGCATGCAGTATCATGTATGTATTGCTGTCAGGAATATAAAATTACACAGGCACCCTAGTTCATCAATTTCTTTAAAAAGTTAAATGTACACTTGTTTTATACCCCAGCTGTTACACTCTAGATCAAGTATCTTAAATACATGAAATGTTATGTTCACACAAAAATATTCCTAGCAACTTTGTTTGCAGTAGCCCAAAACTAAATAACCAAGAGGTATTTCAATGGATGAATATTTTTTTAAATGTTGTGTAGTCACATTACAAAATGTTATCTCTACTAGTTCAAAAAGGGGCTTGCAGTTGTTTTTGTTGCTAGTAGTGGTGTCTGCATGGATAAACTTGAGTTTTTTCAGGCCAGCCTTATAATTGCATCTGGCCAGGGATGAACATTGGACCAAGGGCTCACATATTATCAGGTTAGAGAAGCAAAGGGGAAGAAGGTCTGAAAAGCTCTCTCTGTACAGAGGCCAGAGACATGTCAAGCAGTAGGAAAGACTATAGTCTTCATTGTAGGTTATTTATAATTATCTTTCTCAAAATCTTGCAAAATCCTCTTGCAATTCATAGGCCTGAGAATGAGTTTAATTCTCAAGTTATTAATGTTGCTTTAGAAAAATAGGCAGTTTTACCTAGTCCCAAGGAAGGCAGATAATTTCAGTCAAAATTTAACTGAGTCTGAATATCAGAAGGAACTAATAATATTTTATTTGTCCTGCAAAAGGAAAGTCTTCAAGAGAAGAAAGATTCAATTATTTTTAAATTATCACAAGGTTCAGAATTATAACTTGGGAGCAAGTTAAAAGAAGAGTATTTAAGTTCAATACAAGGAAAAATATTTAAGTTATTACAGGAACTATCAAATAATAAAATATATTGCCTTGGAGTATACTAGGTTTTCTGATTTGTAGATGGATTAAAGCAGGAAATAGATGGTTATCAGAGAAGTAGATGTAGGGTTAATTTAATAATCTTCCAAATTCTATTTATGAACTTGGAGGTCTATAAATAGCAAAATAACTTTTATATACTTTCTAATAATAATTCGAGAAATATTTTTCAATGAAAAATTTGTTACTAAACATCCTTACCATGGTCAGGTAATAATTTTAGTATGAATTTTAATTAGAAGAATTATGCCTAATGTCCAAGAAGACAGTCTTTCTTTGGTTGATGCTTTTTCTTCCCCAAGTAAAGTTAAACAATCAGGTATCACAGTTTTTCTCTTTTCTGGGTGAAACTTTTTTGTTCAAAGAAGAATCATAAGAATAATTTGGGTTTGCTCATTTAACCTATGGATTTAGAGTGATAAGTAGCATCCTTTTCCTATTTTCCCCTCCTTTTCTTAAAAGCACCCTAGTCATTCCTTCACTCCACATATGCTCATATGTGGTCTCACCATCATGGCTTAAAGTGGAAACTTTTCCCTGGCTATCTTCTACTTAGAAAGACTACTTTCCTTCTAATGTTTCCATATAAGAAATCTATCTTGGAGGGTAGAATAAGATTATATTTGACTGACAAATGTAACATTTCCAATAATAACTAAAATTAATTTAACAATTAAAATTTGATGACATCCGGACATGGTGGCGCACACCTGTAATTCCAGCACTTGGGAAGCTGAGGTAAAATGATCCTTGTGAGTTGGAGACCAGCCTGGACTACAAGGTGCGCTCAATGCCAGTCTGAAGTGACCAGTGAGAACCCATCTCAAAAAGGTTAAAAAAAAATAACCCTTGATGACATTAAGAAAAAGCGTTAAAGAAAATCTCAAATGCATATGATTTTTATAGTTAGAGCAAGAAGATAATGTCATACTATGTGTAATTGTCTTTCCTTTGTGATCCATAAATATATGCATTTTGGGCAAGGAGGAAGGATAGATTTGTCTAAGTGTAATAACCATAGTAAATCTCAGGGGAACTGTGCAGATTAAAATCTATATTAATTTTAAACTCACAGACACCATGTCAATTTAGCTCTATGGTATTTTAAAAAGTACATTATGAACCCCACTATGCAGGTTAACGTCATATTTGAAGGCTACCAAGGAGCTTGTCCCTCCACAGGACATGATGGTCTACATCACTATTAGAAGAATCACTGCTGTGAATTTGGGGTTTTTGACATCCCATGGATTTCATACCATTTCTATCCAAGCACTTTAAGAACATTTAGGAACTTTTATATATGTTTCAGAAATAAGTATTGAAATAAACACAGTTACATGATACATTTGTTACTCGGTGGCAAACAAATAGCGGTGCTCTGTAGTTGAAAATCTTTGGATTTAGATTCAAGATACTGATCTCTAGTCAGAGCACTGTTATCAACTAGCAAGTTGCTTCCCAGGAGACTTTACTTTCCTAATGTCTAAAGTGAGAGTTGAACTAGATTAACAGTCCCCAACTTTTCACTAAACAAAATGCCTTTCTTGCTGCTTATTTTTTTCAGTTTGAGTTCTAGGATTTGTGATAGCTGATCTACCTTCCTAGTCCATAAATCCTCATAAAGTCATAAACCATTTTTTTGTGTGTGGTACCAGGGATTGAACTTAGGACCTTGTGCTTGCCAGGCAGGTGCTTATGCCACTGAGCTATATCACCAGCCCCAAATTTTCTAATCTGTGTAAGGCAATTGACATTATTCTAAGAAGTAACTTTAATTTTGGTTTGGATAAAAAAATATGTCATTTCAGTATTCCTGTGCATTTTTATTCTCATACGTGTGTGTGTGTGTGTGTGTGTGTGTGTGTGTGTGTGTGTGTGTGTTTCTAAACATCTAGAGTATAGTCACTAATTATTCAGAGTAAATTGGGTCAAAAATCTATTTTGGATTCAGTTGATGACTTAGATTAAAACAAAAACAACCTCTTTACATGTCATGCCACTCTTTGCCATAAATAATGTCAGTAGACATGTAAGTTTTATTCTCAGCTTTTGAGGTAATAATGATAAGTTCATGTCCAGCTGCAACCTAAACACAGACTTTTAATGAATGTATTTATATTTGTTGTTTGACTCTAAAAAACAGTAGTCTTCATAACCAAGAGTCTATGTTACTTTAAACAGAGTCATTTCAATATGATGATTTTATATTAAATTGCTCAAAAGCAAAAGTAGTTCAAATTAAGAAAAAGATTCTCAAGATATGGCCAGTTATTAGGATGTCACAGAAGAGCTGTTAAACTTTGAGTTTTGAGAACCTGCTTAGACACAATGAATAAGAGTGCCAGAGATGAATCCCATAAGAAGGGAGAAAATCACAACAGAAGAGTGCATTTGAGCTCAATCCCCTAGGCGAGTCTTCTGTTTTCTAACCCCCGTCTACTTCTAAACCTCAGTTTCTCTGGCACCATTGAGCCTCTGAGATCTATGTCCCTCTCAGGACAGCAAAAGCCATCATAAAATACTTCCAGAACTGAATTAGCTAATCTTTCAGTGCTTTATTGGAATGGGAGTAATTTGTGAACTCAGTGATTTCATGTTTGTTGTAACCCTACTCCCTACTGGAAATAATATGAATGGAGGCAGTTTGTCCACAGTCAGAATCACTGGAGGAATCACAATAAAGTTTTGATATCAGTTGTTAGTATGCAAAAGACTTTCTCTTCAAGAATAGAGCATAATGACCAGACTGAACTTGTAAAAAGCTCTCCCAGGAGCAATGCATTAATTAACGCACTTAGCAACATGTTGCCTTTGCATTTTGACTTTGACTATTTGTGAGTGAAGCTGGTATGTGGGTTGGGGGCAAGGAGTAAAACAATTTCCAGCTCTTTGACTTTAGGGCAGAGACCAGCTGTCAAAATTAATGTGAGATTCATAGGTTCAGAGTGTGACATAAATTAGACTGAGAAAGGAGAAATGTTAATGAAAATTGAAAGCAACTCCCATCACACCTTACAGGGTCTGTTCATACAGTTCTATTCCCAGTTGCACCATGATGATGACTTTCTAAAGAATGAACTTGGCATCTTGGAGTCCTTTTATAGGAAGCAGGAAGATGCAAAATAAGGCAGTACCTCAGAGTCCCTTTTCCATTGTCAGGAGAGCAAAGCAATCAATCAGTCTTCAAAAATCACTAACTCATAAAAAGTAAGACAATTAAATCTATTTAGGAGCAAAAGCAAAAGAAATCAAAACACATGTCTTGCAGAAATTATTTTCAGTGCTTAGTTTTATTTTGTGGTAGCTGGGGAAAATATAAACAATCTATAGATTAAAACATTGATGGGGCCATCATAACTGATCATGACTGTGTCTCCATGCTTGCGAGACTTTCTTACACATATTTATTAATGATAGCTGAAGTGCCACAATTATTTAACCCTAGGTATTCAAAGTATGGTGCTTGGACTTGAGACACCTCAATCTTTGGGAGCTCGGTAGAAAACTGGTATTTTAGGTCCCACTCCAGAATTACTGAATCAAAATCTGCATTCAATAAAATTATAGATGATTCAAATGTTAATGTTGATAGACATGAGCTGCTCAGTTTTAATTGGTTTAGTAAAAATAATAATCTAAGATTTTATTTTGCTACAGCACTTAATTCCACAACATGAAATGATTTTAGCATTAGAGGGGTCACTGAAACTATTGTATCCAATCCTTTTTCACATGTTAGGAATCTAAGGGCCTCTTACCCAGTTCTTTTTTACAAATTAAAAATCTGAGGGCTCAAAAGATAGAAAGACAAATTCAGCATCACACACTGTTAACTGCAAACTTCGATGTCTTGGTTTCCAATTTAAATGTGCAGGGAAACAAGACTTTTCTGCAAATAATAAGTACAATTTTTATGATAAGTATTTCAGAACACGAAGAAAATGGAAGTTTTTCCCTTTGTTTGCTTTACAAAAATATTTACCGGTACAATTATTTGCTCTCAATTTACATGATAATTGGGTTACACTGTGCTGCATACCTAAGGACAAGACCTTAAAATTAAATTTACCTTCAGTCGGGTAACTTTTGATAGCTTTACTCATCTGGACCATGTGTGTCACACTCTACCAGTACTTTCAATTGTTTCCATTTGCCAGTTTGTTGATCTCTGATGACAAACAAGCTCACTGAATCTCTGCACCACTGGGGCAGCAATAGGCTGCAGGAGAGGGGCCAGGGAGGCCCTTTGTAAGGTAAGAGCACAAAGTTTGGAACTGGTTTTTCTTTTTCAGTGGTGGGAAACTAATAGCTAAATATTGCTGAGTCAGAGTCTCAGTAAGAGGCGAATCAGGAAGTCCAGAGTCTTCACTGCGGTGAAAGCAGTGCCCTGTGAAGAGGGTGTGAAGCCACCAGCATGAAGTCAGCAGTTCATCAGCAGTGCATGGTACATAACACATGCTGCTATATATGTTAATCTTTGAAAAATGTTGATCAGGCACCACATGGAGCAGAAATTTCAAGATGAAGCAAGAGTTGTAGAGGAATATATTGGGGCCTTGAAGGAAATATCTTAAAAATTAAGCCAGTTCCTATAATAGATACATTTCCTTTCATGTATTAGGCAGATATTCTGAATTTTCTGATGCATCTAAATGACATTTGACAGTAATCTTTGAGAGTAATAAAAATGACTAGTGCATTAGTAGTCGAGTGAGTTACATTTCACCTACTCTGCAGTTTTACTGCTGTTCAAGTTGACCAGGTTCCTTACTGAGAAATTTGGATACTGAGAGATACAAAGCTGAGAGAGGAGAAATAAGGTGACAGTGGGAAGAGGAGGAAACAGAATGAAAGCAAGAACCCATGCCTGTTTTGTAAACTTAAATACATAGGCAAATATGCATCAAAATTATATATGTATTTCTTGATGTTCTTTGCAACTGAATTTGTGTAACTGATATGTGGTATTATGGAGATTTCAAGATTCATCTCTTAATATAGTCTTCTGAGACCACTCTAGTGAATACCCAACATAAACGATGAATACACTTGGC
The DNA here is from genome assembly GCA_004027595.1 of Dinomys branickii. Lineage (NCBI taxonomy): Eukaryota > Metazoa > Chordata > Mammalia > Rodentia > Dinomyidae > Dinomys > Dinomys branickii. Next base: position 10,226 of record PVLD010010687.1, on the reverse strand, counting down.
ACGAAGGATGTAAGGGACTCAATACCATAAAACACATGAGTTTATGCATGCATCTACTGCAATAAGCTATGAAAGTCCCTGGGTAGCTCTGGAGTGCGACATCCATACCCCATACTGCAAACTATTATTTAGATAGAGATAAAGGAGCTCCACATGGGCATGTCTCCTAGCGTAGCCATGGGTTCCTATTTATTTTGCTGAATTCTAGAAACTGGCATCCTTTCCTCCACCTCAGTTAACATAATACCTCTTTTTCCTCCTTCAGAGTCTCTAACCCTGAGAAACTACCAGCCTGAGGGTAGCTGCTGGTCATTGAATAGCTTTGCAGCTAAAACACAAAACGAGTGGTAACAGCAGTGACATGGACTCTCTCTCTAATATATCTAAAAGGAGAAAACATAAAACCTCCCCATGGACCTGGCTTTCTGTTTTATATTTTCAGATCTTTTTATTTGTTGTTATTGTGTGCCCACATACTCATTCTTCCCTGTAGAGATAACTCGACTTCCTTTTCTAGAATAAAGATGGCAATGAGAATTTCAGAAGTAAGCCCTCTAACACAAATGGAAACAAATGAGTACAGCGGGCTTCTGGTTCTAGGAACACAGAAGAAAAAGACAGAAACATTGCACAAAAAAAATCTATATATGTGCTATACAATAAAGCAAATGTTCTTTCATATCTATAGCTGAGTTTCCAAAGAGAGAGAGAGAGAAAGAGAGAGAGAGAGACCGGATTACAAGTTCAGGGTCAACTAAATACCAAGTGTAAGCTAGATCTCAATTTCCCAAAGGATAGTATGGGTTTTATATCCCTGAAGTTTCTGCTTTGATATCCATGTGTAGAGTGAATAAAGGAGGCTGTGGTTTCTATACAAAACTATGAGTTGAAACTTAGATCCCTGTGTCAAGTTTTATGCAAACAGAGCTAACAATTTGGCAAAAATAGTAATTTAGAAAAATGTGCTTGTCTCTGTCTGGGTTTAAAGTGAAGAAGACATTTCTTAATATTTTGTAATGAAAGGTTTGTGCTCATGCTTACTTAACACGCACACACACACACTCACACACACACACACGCATGTATGTACACTCAGAAATAATAAACCTAGTGCAATCATGAGTTCAACAAGGGAAACAAAAATAAAGACAAAGAAGTGAGAAATGTAATTGGTTTCGTAGTTTTAAAATCTGTCTTCAAACCAACATTGAAGGTGCAGGTATAGAGTACTCTAAGTAAACAGAAAGCATGTCCAAACATTCTCTGGTAGCAAGAAGAGGGACCCACTTGAAAAGTTAAATGAGGTCCAATGGAGAAGGAGGTGAGAATGCAAGAGAGTAAAGAATTGGAGGGCTGGGGATGTAGCTCAGTGGCAAAAAAACCCACCTGACAAGTACAAGGTTCTAAGTTTGAGTCCCAGTACCCCACCAAAAAAAGGAATTAGAGTAGGTGAAGGTAGACAAAGTATGAGATCAAGGGTAAAATAAAGGGAGTCACACAGAGGGAGCAAAATTTGGGAATGGATATATTTGTCCATAGCTAACTACTCAAGCATTTCTGGGGTTACTGCATTTCATAAATGGAAAGATCACTTTACTATTATGGTAAACTTGTCTATGGGAAAGGATTGCATTCATACTGTCAAAGTTATTTAAAATCAAACACCAGGTCCATGAGCTAGGAACAACACTGAGCAAAGTCCCTGGACAATTTTCTGGACTTAATTTTGCCTTAAACAGGTTGGGTATTGTGGTAGGTAAAGTGATCCCTTAAATACATTCCTTGCTGAATTCCCACAAACCTGTGCATATGTTTCCTTGCATTGCAAATGGGATGCTACAGATGTACCTAAATTATAATCTTGAGTTTGGGAAATTATCCCATATCATCATCCAAAAGGACACTAGTTAGCAGCGTAGTCAGTCAGGTTCGGGCCAGCAAACCCTAATAGAGAGACATGAATGAAGATGTGAAAGACAAAGAATATTTCTGTCCAGAGCCAGGGGAATTCACTGGAATGGAGTGATGCCGTGAACTGTCTCAAATCTTAGCATTTATTGAGGAACAACCAGGCGATAGGGTTTTGTTGAGCACAGATATTTTTTAGGTAGGAAGGTGAGCAAGGCATGGTGACAGTCTGGATGAATAATTAACTTTAATCTAATCGTTCCCTCAGGAGCTTCCTTGTTTTCCCTGTAAGGTCTATCTCTGCTCAAACTGGAAAAACAAGCCATCCTCTGCCTTCAGAATCAACCTGAGCAGACATTGACTCATTGGTTGTCACAAGAAACTCCATAGTCCTGGTGACCTGTTTTAGACTCTGACCTCCATAGCTGTAATAAACAGGTTGGGGCTGTTTTAAGTTACTAAATTTGCAGTCATTTTTATAAGATCCATCGGAAACAAATACAGACATTGCTATAAACTAAACTGATGGACAAGTGTAAGGAAATGGTATAGACTTTTAACTGACAATACTGATAAACACTATGCAGGTCCATAGTCCCCACAACTTCTCAATGAAGAGATATGCTGACTGTAATGGTTGGTACATTGTGGCAACCAGAGAAGTTGAGAAGCTTAACTAAGTAACTCAGCAACTCTACATCCTAGGGTGTAAAGGACATGTACTTATCTCTAGGGTGTTTTTCATTGTGTCAATTTGATAAGTTTAAATGACTCTGCATGGGGCTCGGGGCCTTACTTTGCAAACATCTGGGGCCTGCTCAAGAGGAAGGCACACAACACCTGCCCTAGGGCAGGTAGCCTACGTACAATATAAAGGAGAAAAAGAGGCTTGCACTATCCCTCTTTTGCTCCTGTTGCTTTTGCTGTCTTGTGCTGCCTTAAACAGTTGCTCCTGTGTCGTGCCACTCTGTCTTGGAGCCAGGTGATTCAGACTAAATTGAGCTAAATAAACATTTCTCTCTTTAACTTTGGGTGTTGGGTATTTTGTCTCTGCAATGAGAGAAAAGTAACCAAGACACGGCGATGTATGGATATTGAGCACTTGAAATATGACTAGTTTGAATTAAGATGGACTAAAAGTATAAAATAGATAATGAATCTGGAAAATTTAATATGAAAACCTATGAAAGTTATTATAAATAAATATATACCAGTTATATGTTGAAATAGTAATATTTTAAATAGAGTTAAATAAAGTACTGTATGTCATTAGAGTTTCACTAGTTTCTGTCTTCTATACTGTGGCTACCAGAACATTTAAAATTACATGTGTAACTAACATTATTTTCCTATTATACAATGCTAATATAAGCATTTCCACAACAGCTTCATAATTTAGACATCTCCATGCATTTAGAAAAAAATATATATATATAATCAGATTCAACCTCCAGATAATAAAGATACTTAGCAAATATTCTAAAATAAATGAGATCATACATAATATGTGAATGTTTCAAACTAGAGCACACAGAAAATTTTTTCACTTACATTAGAAAAACCGAAGTAACTTTTTCTGCTGTGTTAGTTTTAGTGCTGTCAGTGGCAATTTCGAAATCTAATGTCTTTTAGGTTTCCTTATGAAGCGTAGCTTTTGAATCTCATCTTTTATGTTGCTTTTTGAGACATAGAATTATTTTTCTCTTTCCCAAGCTAAAGAAATCTACATTCGATTAGAATAATGTATCTGAAAGAATAAACATTTTGTTCATCTTGACAAATATTTTGCATTCTATTGCATATATATCAAAAGAATAAATTGGATACTATGCAAATCAATGAAATGAAACCACTCACTGAATTTTTCACATATTAATAGATATGAATTTTAACAAGTCCTTTTAAATTCCAAGCTTTTGAACCTTTATTGGTTGAAATATTTCAACAGTACATTTCAGATTATCTAGAAGCTTATTAAGATCAGCCTATGTATTCTTGATGCATAGCAAATTCTGTTTTTCACTTAATTAGGTAAAGTACAAATTCCACACACACCCACACACCCACACACACACCAACCATATTTTGGCGATAATGTATACCTATGTGAGTTTTCAGTGTGAATCATGAAGAAGAAATGAAACGATATCAGAGATGGAAATATAAACTATATATGCAATCTGATCAATCTCATAACCTTGACTAAATGAGAAGTAGGTTTGAAAGTCATTTCCGTGGCAGCCCTTTTGTCAATTAAATTTATCTCATAGTGAAAATATGGAGTCACACTGTCATTATTCATGCAATGTGTGGGAATGCATTCATAGGGCCACATCTATCTTTCTGAGTTTATTCCAAATGCATTTAATGGGTGAGCCTTCTAAAAGAGGAACTTGAAAATCAGCTTTTATTCTTTTTTTGGTCTTTTTGAGATAGGGTCTCACTGTCCAGTTCAGGCTAGCCTTGAATTCACTATGTAGTCCAGGCTGGCTACAGAACTCAGAACAATTCTTCTGCCCCAGCCTCCTGCATGCTGGGATTAGAGGTGTGCACCACTGAGCCCAGCTCAAAAAATCAATTTTTAAATTCCAATTTTATTTGGAAAATCAGATAAGAATCCTGAAATTTGTGTTCAATGAATAAGTCCAGCAAAGATGGTTGTAACATATTTAAAATGCCTCTGTAATTAATTAAAATGATACAACCTCCTGCCGACTTCACAGCTCTCTTTCTGCAAACCAAGGTTGGAGGGCTCAAGGGCTGTATATGGGTCACATAGAGGCTCTGTTTGTGGAGAAGCTTGTGGTTTCACCGGCAATACTGTTCCTGAGAAACTCAGGTTTCTAAGTGGCATACCCGACCTCCCCTGTCCTAATTGCTAAAGCTCCACTGTTTTCCCTCAACCTGTTTATTTTTGTACTGTGCCCACTTTCTTTAACCTCAAAATAAAAATAATTCCCTAAAAGGCAACTGAGATAACAGAAAGATGATGGATGTTCTTGAAATGACCTTTAAGGTATATCCGCATATAGCCAGAAAATGGCCCACATCATGACTTGGAGGTTAAAGTAAATAACAGCAGTAGATCAACTTGCAACTATGGAATCTATCACTAATAAGATTGACTTGCTCTACTTCAACTTTGAAAAATGCAGGAGGAAAAAATAGAGAATTATCCTATCTTCTCTTCAATATTATAGTAAACTATGCTTTTCAAGCTGGAAAAGGTACTATTTCACTTTTTCACTTTGTTGTTTCTAGAAAGGTCAGACATTTATGTTGATATTATCAAAATCTGAACAGGGAGGATCAAGAGGGGAATAAAAATTAGTGAAGATGAACCAGGAAATTAGTTTCCCACTCCCGCTAATCTCTTGATCTCGTTCTCCCAGCACACAGAGGACTTTCCATCACTCGCTGTACTGGTATTTCTAATTAAAACAATGGATACCTGAAAGAAAAAACTCAGCTTCCTTTTCTGTTCAGACACCAACATTTATTCATTCACTATTAGTTCCTTAGAAAAACAGCTCTTTTCTAGCTAAGCTTTTTTTAAGTTAAAGTGAATCTGAAAGTAATACTCAGTGTTTCCTGTATGACATACTAATGTGACTTTTTAAAAATCAGCCCTAGATTTTTAGTTTGCAAAGCCACAAAAAGTCATTTTCTTCCTCTTTATGGGTTGTATGATGCCAATAGGTAGCAGTTACTTACTTGTGGCTGCTTCCTGCCCTGCATTTAGAGGTTTGTCATGGGAACAGAAGGCCAGTTCCTCACACAGACTGAGCCCTTGTCTCCAGTGTACTGCGAAAGGACCTTTCTCCACGTTCCCCCTGGATTTTTCTGTTCAGTGTTTATCCTAGCAGAACTAAAGCCCACATGTTATTAAGGAGATGCTCTGCAAAGAATTAGAAACCCTGAAATAACGGACAGCCAGGCTCCCTTAGAAGCGTGCATTGATGCAGACTGACTTGCTGTCTGCTCTCAACCTTGGTAGCATGAGGTAATTTACAACCTGTCATTTCCTCACTGAGCAAGAGGAATTCTTCACATGTCGTCAATGAAGGAAGCATACAATTTAATATATTCTACTCTCTCGTTTCTGGTTTCAGTTTTCTTGAAGGGAATGGGTAATGCCTAATTAAAAAGTTACCATAAAACGGATCCCTCAAATGTAGTAGTGGCAGCATGGATAGCAGGGAACACCAGAGGCCAATAGAGATGGAGGGAGAAGAGAGAAGAGCAGAGGAAAGGACGGAAGCTAAGTAGGGGAGGAAATGCAGGAGCAGGAGCGTCTGTAGCATGAAATACTGCTGAAAAAATGAGAACTTTTGATTTGACAATTAGGTTATTCACGAGGAAGGAGCACTGGTAGGGTTGAGGGTCAGCAGCCACATTACAAAGTTGGAAACTATGAATGAGCTGTTTCAGTAAGGATGGTGGATCCTACGTGTGTATCTGATTTCACTCCCCCTAAAATGTCCCTAACATGGAAATCCCAACACATACAGTTTTAAGGCATAAATCTAAACTGGTGAAGAAATGATGAACAGATACATCAATAACAATATTTTGAATGCTGGAAAACAAGGGATGAAGGTAACTGACGTGTCAATGTAGAGAAAGCCAAATCCTAAGAACGCAGCAAGATCCAGGTGCCAACTTGCTCAAAATGTAATGGACAACTCCAAACACGGTGGCAAAGTATGGGTGGATTGGAGGAGCTGTGGGGAACAGTGCTTTCCCTAATCCCAAGAATTCTACTCTGGAATCTGTTTCTGAAAATGCTTAAAACCACCTCTTCTACATCAGTAAACTCTTGGGAAGAAGAGGACAGGATTATCCTCTAAAGAAGTCTAAGCAGGGAGACTTTCAGGCAAGGTTCACACAGGGGAGCAGGGTGGGCACGACTGTCCTGCATTTGGCTATACATTGTAGGAATAAGGCTTTACAAAGCTGTGGGAGCTGCTGAGAAATCAGAGATTCACCACTCAAAGAAACCAAGGGGCCCATCATGTCCCACTGTGAATGGGCACTACAGAGAAAACACTCATGGAAAGAGGTATGGAAAACTACTGCATCTGGGTAGCAATGGCCCTTGGGGGGCTCTAGCAAAGCCTCTGGCAATGGGAAAGAAATTCTGGATATGGAGCTCAAGATGGCAAGGACAAGTAGGATATAACAAAGTGTTAGATTATGTCTGACCCATTTGACCTGGAAAGGGCCTTCATGCTGAATACTGTACATCAACATTTTCAATATTGTAAACTGGATCTATCATTTTAATAGAGCAATTTCTTGTACAATATGTCTTTAAAAATTAATAGAATGATTCATCTTCTTTTCATCACTCTCTTTTCTTATGACCTTCAGCTCTGTTCAGGTCTGGGTTGGGAGTATTTACTGTTCAACATAATAATTGGAATAAAATTATTTTGAAAGTCAAATGAGAATATAATGAAGACATAAGAAGGCTTTGTTTTTGAATTAGGCAATGACACTCATTTCTATTAACCTTGAATATTAATCAGTCCAGGGATATTAATCAATAGACAAATAACATAAAGGCCTTCAAATATATTTATTACTAGAGTCACTTCATAAAGTCCTATAGTTTAACAAAATTTCATAGGATATAGAAATGAACATTGAATGTGTCATTAATTGAAATGCAAATTTTCAAAAATCTGCTTTTACCAGCCTGTTTTTACTAAAAAATCCATTTATTCAGAAAGAAAACCATGCCCCACTCTGAAGTAAATGTCTATGGAATATGAATGTGAATTATGCTAGCTGCGTATTCATTTATACCTGAATGCCGAGGGAACATGAATAACCTAACAAACATGGCAGGATTCCCACAAACCCCGGAAAACACATTAGCCAAACAGCTAGAGCTCAGTAGGCTTTCTAACAAGACAGTTTGTCTCAAGGAAAGTCAGAGTGACCTTGTCAGTTGCTGAGTCTGTAAATAAGTAATTACTGGACTCACAAAGCAGAGGGACTTTACAGTCCACTTAGGGGAAAAAAATATTAGGACAAAAACAAATCTGTTCTTTACCCACGTACACCTTCCCTCCTGATAACATTTCCTAAGCTACCACACTTTAAGAAGGGGCAAGAAGAAAAGGATAACCACCTGCTAAATACCTACTCCTGGCACTTCACAGATATAATTACAAAGCTCTTCGTCTCATCAATACTAAACACGGTGGGGATTCCTGCCAAGCAGAACTGACTCAGAATCATTATAATTAACATGTGTGGCTGTAATGAGGATTAAATGCATGCTGAGCTCAGAACTGTGCAGACAGAGGGACAGGAACACTGAGAAGGCCACACATAAGGATGCGCTCATGACAGGGCACAGGTGTGCACAGAGCAAGGAACATGAAACTTGCTGGGGACTTTGCAGTCCTCCATGAGGCAGCACCAGAATGAAAGAGCACACCCAACACACACTCCCCTCTGATATTTGGTTTGAATGGCTGAATGTAAAAAACGTTGAGAAACCCAGAAGGCAGTTAGAAAACAAAAGACACATTACAGAATGAAAAACAAGTATTAGAGAACTTTTTCACAAATCATGCAAACTAGAAAACAATGGACTGGCACCTTTAAAGTGCTAAAGGAGATAAAAAGAGACTATTACATAGAATTACAGGTTAAGTAAAATTATTTTATGTGACTAAAACTCAAAATCTAGTGGCAGTAGACAGACATCCAAGATATAGAAAAGGAATTTATTCAAGCAGAAAGAATACACAGGATGGCAAATTGGGCCTTTGCTGGGTCTTCATGGAGAAATAAAGAAATGTGAAAATAAAATAAATGAAGATAATATGAAACCTTATTTTTTCTCACTTTAAATTACTTTAAAATATAACTGGCTCTTGAAAGCCAAAAATAAAACAACCTGTTTTGTGTTACTAGTACTTCTTATGTAAAAGACATTACCAACAACACTACAAGAGATGGGAGACAATGACAATACAAGCAGGGTAATACAAAGCATGTGAGACACTGCAATAGTATTCGAATATATACTGACTAATTAAAAATATACTGTAGCCCTCCGGGCTGGAGGTACAGCTCAGTGGGGTAAGTGCTTGCCGCTAAGCACTAAGGCCCTGAGTTTGATCCCTGGTCCCGGGGGGAAAAAAGAAAATACTGTAATGTTCAGGACAACCACTAACAAAACATTATGAAAAAGTCTTATAAGTGAAAAAATTAATAGGGTAGACAAAATGGTGTTTAAATATGCTCAACTAACTCAAGAGAAGGTATAGAAAGAGACAATTGCATGAACAGGTAAAACAAATAGAAATTATCTAGGAAGAGAGTAAATTTTTAATTGTATTAATGGTTACATTAAATAGGACTCATATAAATATGTCTCTTAAAATATAATAGTGATTAAATTGAATGTAAAAGCAACACCAAACTACTGGATACTAAATTCATGTTACCATAAAGTCAGATACACCAAAAGTAAAAGGCTAGAGAAAGATGTCCCATGCACACTAATCAAAAGAAAGCAGTATAGCTACATTGATGAGGCAAGTTAGATTTCAGAATAAAAAATATTATCAAAATTAAACAAGGACATTATCTTTGAATAAATGGGTCGATGCTCCATAAAGACAGTAATGCCAAATGTGTGTGTATCTAACAACAGAATTTCAAAACACACAACATCAACGCTGATATAATTGTTTTTAAAATTAAATATTCTTATGCAAAAAATGACATCCATTTTAGAGAATTAACTTAAAGTGGATCATATATAAATGTAAAATTATGAAACTTTGAGATTGAAGGATAAAAACTTCTGTATGACTATGATTTTACCTTTTTAAGATAATCAAAACATATTCCATAAAAGAAAACAGTAGTAAATGTGATTCTATCATAATTATAAACCTTTGCACAGAGGGGTACTATTAAGAAAATAGAACTATATTTATAGACTTAAAGAAAATATGTACAAAGTGCATACTTGCTAGAAGACCTTTATGCAGAATGTATAGGCAACTCTGAGAACAAAGTCTATAAGAGAAACTAAAACATGACCAAAATATAAAACAATGGAAATATGTACAGATTTAAAGTAAACATAGGATTTTTGGTTTTTGTGTTTTTTCTGTTGTTGAGAGGATTAATTGTCTGACTAAATTTGCATGTCTGTATATGGGTTCATATATTTACACTTCAAAGATATCAATGGATAAAGCAATAACCACTGTTGAGACCATATCACCTTGTCTATAGATTAGTTGTGATTGTACTATTTTTTATGCTAATTGGTGTCTGTTTGT
>PVLD010010686.1:59215-69555 GCA_004027595.1 Dinomys branickii | reverse complement strand
AGAACAAAAACATATTAACAAACAGACACAAAGTAGCATAAGAATAGTACAATCAAAACTGATTTACAGACAAGGTGACAGGGAATCAACAATGGTTGTTGCTTTACATATTGATAACTTCGAAGTGTATATTCAGGAACACAGATACAGACATGCAAAATTGATCAAACAATTAATCATCAACTATTCCTTACTATAAAGTGACCTAAGTCAGTAGTACAACTATGTAAGATATGCTGTACATACATACTTACTTTCTTACATTTTTTTATATATGTAATTTTTCTTTTTTTCTCTCTATTTCTTTCCCTTCCTTTAAAGTGTGATAGAAAAAGAACTACATCAACGACAGAAAAGAAAAAAAAGAAAAGAAACCGGAAAGCATTAACAAAGAGACACAAAGTAGCACAATAACAGTATGATCATAATTGAATTACAGACAAAGCAACAGAAAACCAACAATAGTTGCTGCATTGCATACTGATATCTTCAAAGTGTATGCTGAGGATAATACATACAAACATACAAGATTGATCGAATAACCAGTCATCAACTATTCCTTAGCATTAAGTGACATAATACAATAGTGGAACCATGTTAGCCCTCCTGCACATATGTATATACATATATACATACATACATTTTTGCCTCTTTCTTTTCTCCTTTCCCTTGTCCCATCTGTTCTTTGTTTTTGAACAGATTTCCTTCATGTCTCTTAGTTTATGTTCCCATCCTCAGGTTCTTACACCAGTGACACAATACACTGCTTGCTCATGTACTGCTGATTTATTTCACTTATGAGTATGGACTCTAGTTTTGACCATTTGCCTACAAAGTCCCCAAAACTGTCTTTCTTTATAGCTGAATAATATTCCATTATATAAAAATGCCACAGTTTTTTAATCCAGTCTTCTGTGGATAGACACTTGGTTTGCTTCCACATTTTAGCTATTACAAATTGTGCTGCTATAAACATGGGTGCACATATATCAGAGTGATATGATGCTTTCAGATCTTCTGGGAAAATACCCAGAAGGGGAATAGCTGGTTTGAAAGGAACCTCTAGACCTAGTTTGCTGAGAAATCTCCAAACCGCTCTCCACAGTGGTTGCAACAGTCTGCATTCCCACCTTCAGTGTAATAGAGTCCCTATTTCTCCACAGCCTCGCCAGCATTTGTTATTGGATGATTTTTTCGTACTGGCCGGTCTTACTGGGGTGAGATGAAATCTCGATGTTGTTTTTCTCTGCATTTCTCAAATGACTAAGGATGTGGAACATTTTCTCATATATTTATTTGCCATTTGTATTTCTTTATCTGAGAAGTGTATATTGATCTCAGATGCCCATTTCTGGATTGGGTCTTTGAATTTGAACAGGTACATGTTTTTTAATTCTTTGTGTGTTCTAGATAGAAGACCTTTGTTTGAGGGACAGCCAGCTAGGAGTTTTTCCCAATTTGTGGGTTTTCTTTTTACTCTGCTGGTGATTTCTTCAGATGTACAAAAACTTTTCAGTAGGATGAGGTTCCAATTATTGATTCTTTGAAGTGTTTCCCTTGCAGTTTCATTTTTGTTTATGAACTCTCTGCCTACTCCTATGTCTTCAAGATTTTTACCTACTTTCTCTTCCAATATATTTAGAGTTTCTGTTTTAATGTTGAGGTCTGTGATCCATTTTGACCTGAGTTTGGTGCATGGTGATAGACTGGGGTCTATTTTCAGTTTTCAGCAAGAGGCAAGCCAGTTTTTCCAGCACCATTTATTAAACAGGCCTTCTTTTTTCCAGTGAGTTTGTTGACCCCTTTGTCAAATATTAGGTGGCTGAGTGGGTTTTTCGTTATGGTTGCATCTTCCAGTCTGTTCCATTGATCCTCAGGTCTGTTTTTTACCCAGCACCAGGTTGATTTTATTACAGTAGCTTTGTAGTATAATTTCAGGTAAGGGATTGTGATTCCACCTGACTTGTCTTTATTGCCCAGGATTGCTTCTGCTATTCTGGGTCTCTTCTGGTTCCAGATGAATTTGAGGCATATTTTCTCTAGATCTATGAGGTATGCTAATGGTGGTTTAATGGGAATTGCACTGAATCTGTACAACAGTTTTGGTAGTATGGCCATTTTCACAGTGTTAGTCTTCCTAACCATGAGCAGGGTATGTTTTTCCATTTATTGAAATCCTCTTCAATCTCCTTTTTCAGAGTACTGTAGTTTTCACTGAATAAATCTTTCACATTCTTTGTTAGATTGATTTCTAAGTATTTCAATTTCTTGGTTGCTATTGTAAAAGGTATGGTTTCCTCAATTTCTCTCTCAGTCTTTTTGTTGTTCGTGTATAGGAATGCTATTGATTTTTGAGTGTTGACTTTGTATCCAGCTACGCTGCTGAATTTGTCAATTAATTCCAGGAGTTTTCTTGTGGAGTTTTTGGGGTCCTCCATGTATAGTATCATGTCATCTGCAAATAGTGATAGTTTAACTTCTTCCTTTCCTATCCTTATTCCTTTTATTTCTCTCTCTTGTCTGATTGCTCTGGCTAGTGCTTCCAGAACTATGTTGAATAAGAGTGGTGACAATGGACATCCTTGTCTTTTCCTGACTTTAAAGTGAAAGTTTTCAGTTTATGTCCATTTAGTATGATGTTGGCTGTTGGTTTGTCATAGATAGCTTTGATCAGATTGAGGTAGAGGCCATCTATTCCTATTTTTTCTAAGGTTTTTAACATGAATGCATATTGGACTTTGTCGAAAGCCTTTTCTGCATCTATTGAGATGATCATGTGGTTTTTGTCTTTGGCTGTATTAATATGATGTATTACATTAATTGATTTGAGAACATTGAACCATCCCTGCATTCCTGGAATGAATCCTACCTGGTTGTGGTGTATAATTTTCCTTATGATTCGCTGTAATCTATTTGCCAGTATTTTGTTGAGTATCTTTGCATCTATGTTCATTAGAGAGATTGGCCTGTAGTTCTCTTTCTTGGTTGCGTCCCTCTCTGGTTTTGGTATCAGTATAATACTTGCCTCCAGAAATGTGTTAGGGAGAGTTGCTTCCTTTTTGATTTCATTGAAGAGTTTGAGGAGTGTTGGCATTACATCTTCTCTGAATGTTTTATACACATTAATATACAGTCCTGATAATAAAGGAAACATGTAATGTGCTAGTTTGGAAGGAAGTGCTTGAATAAATTAGTTTATTTAAACTTTTTATATATTCTAGCTTTGTTTTAGTCTCATTTTTGCTATTTTCAGTTAGGATGATGATTACTTTTCAAGTTTTCACACTTAGCTTTTCTGTATTCTTTGTCTTTTCTTTCTCGCGGGGTAACATTCACCTTCATAAGGATATTAACACATGTATTTTACACAGTTGTTTAAAAGAAACTGCTCTATATGACTATACTAAGAAACAGGAATACAATAGAACTCAAAAGGAGTACATATGGACATTTTCTTCTAAGAACTCAGTTTTTAATATTGGAGTAGGGAGAAAGGTAGCACATAGCTGAGATGACTGCCGTCCACATTGTCCTGGAGTGAGAAAACAAGCACTTTAGATACAAGTATGTATCTTTATGAAACACAGAAACTATAAAAATGCCTTGATGAAAATCCTAATTAGCAAGGACATAATTATGTAGATCAAAACCATGTTTGACCACAACCCCAAAAGGAAACCTAGCTGTCATTAAAAGTGTACACTGACCCTGAACCCATGCTTGGTCTTTCCATTTGACATACACATCCAGAAACTGCAAGGAAATGTCAGCAAAGTGATTTATTGTTCAGATAGTACTTAAATTTGAAAAGCAAATAAGTAGTTATAAAATATTTGAAGAATACTAATAAGAGACAGTCTAAGATATATAAACAAGCTATTAATCCTAAAAAATAATATAGCACAGAAAAAAGTATAAATTCTAATTAGTAATCTCAGAAATATTTTTTAGCATGTTATGTTAAAAAGTAAATCAGTGTTTGTCCAGTCATGGTGGCACATGCCTATCATCCCAGTATTTGGAAGGCTGAGGCAGGAGGATCTCTGTTAGTTCAAAGTCAGCCTAGGCTACACAGTGTTTTCATGGCCAGTCTGAACTATATAGCAAGACTCTGTTTTCAAAAACGCAATAAATAAATAAACGAGTTTTATGTAAAAGAACTGATATATTTTTGGATTTAAAGGACTGACGAGGTTGAGTGAGAAAAGCCCCATGACATAAGATTTTAGAGGCTAACAACACAGAAAAGCCTTAACCCCTGCCCCCGCACCAAAGTCACATCTCTAGAACAGTGATTAGAATCAGTTTGGCCTTGGAAATCTTGATTCACAGAGAATTTAGTGAGATAGTTGAGAGACATCTTCATGGTCCAGAGGACAATTTTTTAAAGTCAAATCTAGAATTCTATGCCTAGCGCACCAAGTAGGAATAGTTTGCTTATAAATAAAACAAAACCAGGTTGTGATAAGTTTGCATGCACAAAGTTTTTTTCATAGTAAATATTTCTCAGGAAATTTCTCCTTGGTGCATCTTGGTGGTCTTTTGTGTCTGCACATGAACCGCAAAAGTGTGGCTTAATTCCTGATGACGCTTCCTGGAATGTGACTATCTAGACAGTTTTGAGAAAAACTGTACAAAGGCAATTCACATTCATCTTCCTCTTTGTTTTGAGGCATGGAATTTGCTTTCTATTTACTATTTGCATAAAAACTCCTTTAACTTTCAAAGTAGTCATTAGTATGTTATTTCGTTCTTCTAATTCTCTGTGAGCCTGTGAGAGTAGGGATACCATGTGGATCTTCCTTATACTATGTGAGAAATAAGTCATTCGCGCTCGCTGTTGCCTTCCTAGCCAAATGTACAAGAATGCAGAAAGCCAGCCAATGAACAATGACAGTGTTAGGTACTTTTTCAGTATTTAAAACCTCTTGTCCACTTAAAAGTCGTCAGAAGTTTAATATCTCAGCGATGTCCAAGGGACACGGATTCATTTCTTTGTTTTTCGTCTTCATGCCGTCTATGATGTCTCACCTGGCCTCATCTTCATTGCCTCGTTGTCACAAGGTATTTCTCAATGCTCTTGACTGGCTTTCCCAGTTATGTTCCAGGGCCGATGAGGGTGAGAAAGGGCACATACAGTATATCAGCCGAGTCTTTATTTGCACTGGTTTTTAGAAAAAGAAGTTTCTTTTTTACATTTCTCTCAGCGAGAAGAATCTCACTTAGGTTCACCAGACACAATTGTGTTTCTTGGCCACCTGTAGTTGTCAGAAAGCTGCGAATTGAGTATTGAAACTGAATTTCACTCTCCTGAGGCTCTGTATTAGAGGCTGGTGAATAAACTCAGAGTTGGCACAGAGTGTTAAGTAAGCCAGTCATGCACTTTGTAACAGTGCACAAATTAAGTTGAAGGACAAAAAAAAAAGAACCAAGAAAATTTCAAGCACATACACATCTTATAATATTTAACTTTCACATACTATTCTTGGTGGAGGGGTCCTTATGGTTGTATATAGACACATAAAGGGAAAAAAATAAGATCAGAATATTATAGGCTTAATGAACCAGTGAACCAAACCCAGAAGTAAAATTTTATTTAATCATGAATGTTAAAGGTGTATCAAGAAATATGACGTGTCTATAAAGAATATTTCCTGAAGTGTTTTGTAATACACTTTATGGAAATTTATAATTTCATGATGAATATTTATTTTTAATATTAAGAAAAATAAAGTGCAGCTTTAACAGAAATAAAATCTATTTGAAAATGTAATATACACATGCCAGAGAAAGTGTATAGAGCTATCTGGATACTTGTTAATTGGCTCGGGATGGCAAGAATAGGACCAAGATCTGTGAGACCAAAACCAATTATTTTGGGTGGGAAGGGTAATGAATGAGAGGCAGTCAGGACAGACAAGTTCTAGCTTCCAATTCTAATGCAAAAAAAATCATGAGTATTGTGACAAAATTTTTTGCTTCAGAACATGTCCAGAACTAAATTCAAAACTGGCAAACACTAAGCCATGACTGTACTGTAATAATTAAACAATCAAAATACTGGATTAACTGATTTAATTTTGTTTGCTTTTATGGAGTCAAACGTATTATTTAAAATTGAACTGAAATAGCTAAGAATGATATTGTAAATCTTGTTCTCTGATGTACTCTGATGTTTGGCATTACAAAATATATATTTGGCTACGTATTTTTTTTGAATCAACATATAGAAAAAGCAATAGACTGAATTTCTGTTTAAGAACATAAATATAGTTTAAGAGTATAAACTTGGATAATGTGAAAACCAGTGTGTCCAGAGAGTAGGAATGGGGAATCATGTGCAGAGTTTCAGGAAGCACTGTTGATGGTTAATGAATCACAAATGAATTTTATGTGTGTGTAACCAGGTGAAGGAATGAAATTTGAACACAAAAGAATTGGAAGTTAATAAGAAAGGAGTTACAATAGGTAGGAAAAATTCTTAAATACTTTTACTTTTTATGTTGAGGAATCCATAGATGCTGGCTAAATATGATCAAATAAGATATAGTCAATAATGCGTTGAATTTTTGTTTATTACTAAAGTTGTCAAAAACACAAATGGTGTTGGTGAACTAAAATACTAAATAATTTGTCACTAAAATGGCTTATTCTTAAATCTTCCAATTTAAACTATCTAGTTTATTAATGCTATGAAGATATAAACTAAAAGCATAGTTATTTTTATAACCTTAGGAAAACCCTACATATTAAGTGATAATTAAATTTATTATTGTAAATTAGAATTTTATTTTTTGAAAGTTATATCACATGTATATAAATATATATAGAGAGATAGTTTTCATATATCACCATATAGAATGTAAAAATAGGTGACACACATTGATTTAGATATTTTAAAAGTTCTTTATATGAAAGTATGAATCATTGTTCTTAGCATCTTTAATGTACTGGGATTTTATTCAAAAATATATTGTTCCTTGATCCATCGTGTAGAGAAAGATAGATAGATTCAGCTCGGTGTTTTCTCTGATCTTCTATAACATGGACACCCACTCCACACGGCTTGTTGCTGGTGCTGCGTTTACCTTCCCAGCACGTGCAGGAAGAAGCAGAACACCAGGAGTTTCTCAGACGGCTGTCAAGTGCTTTGTTGTTGAAAATGTGGGCCTCTCAGGTTTGTTTCATGCCACAGTAGCAATGACACTTGTTCATGCATCGGCAGGGATGTGTTTGTTTTTCAGTGCTGTTTGCTCGACAGAAATTATAAGCTGCCGTCAATCACAGCTGCATCTCGATTTCAAAAGATGTTAAATGTGGAAAACAAACGTGTAACTTGTAACAGGAAATGCAGGACTTTATCTCCTGCAGAGCTTTCTCGCTACTGAGTGACACGGTGGTCAAGTACTGACTTCACAGATATTTCACGTCAAATAAATGAATTAAATTCTACTCTTCTTGTCATACACAGGTCAGCTATCATAATTTTCAGTGAAGACCGACTCTTTGTTCTATTCTGACTCTTAGAGTCTCCGTAGTATAAATTAAAATTTTCATTCCAACAATTGTACTTTTATCATTTGTAGAAGGTTGTGGTTTGGATCTGGAATGTCCCCTAAGAACTCACAAGCTCAAGGATGAGATATCGGAAGGTGACTGAACCCTGAGCCACGGTGCTGAGTTTGCCTTCAGCTGGTGCTGCCTGGTCAGAGGAGACAGTTCCCTGGGGTTGTGGCTCCTGGCCTCTTTCTTCTCCTTCTGCTCCCTTGTAGCTCGAGAAAAGCAGCCCTGCTCTGTGGCAGGCCTTTCCCACACCCAGTGTGTCATTTCTGCTTTGGAGCCAGCTGACCAGGGACTGAAAACGTGAGCCAGAATAAACTTTTCTTTCTTTAATTGAGAGAGTTGGGTGTTTTGTCCCTGCAATGACAAAGTAACTAAAAAAATGGAAAATACATCAACTCTGATTCTAAGGGGGTGAAAAGTAAGACAGTTGGGCAGTGCATACCCTGAAGCCCTCAGGGAAAGCACCTACACAGATATTATAGATGGTTATTGCAACTGTGTGTCCTTGCACACTGGACCATACACTAAAGTGTGGGATATAATTATTAGGCTGAGAGGTCTAATTAGTACAAATATAATTTTAAAAACATATCTAATTTAAAATGTTCAATATGCATTAAAATAAAAATAAGTTGTATTAGTAATATAATTTAAGGTCAGTATAAACAGAATATAATATATTACTTAAGTATGTAGACAGTTGGAAATTACTAGTGTAGCATTATACGCTTTTGCTAGTAAGTCTTCAAAGTCCAGTGTGTACTTTGTACGTATAGAACATCTCAGACTGGGGAAGTATTCAACAGACACCTGTGACTGGTGGCTAACCGCACAGCACAGCTTTAGATTTTAAACATTTGTGTACCAGTGCACTAGGTCTCTATGCTTTTGAGCTAGCTTTCTCCCTTCCTTCAGGTCTGATCTATGTGACCATGGCAAATGAATTGTATGTAAGTGCTGTGAAATGAGGTTCACCGACTTCCCCGGCTGCAGAAGTCATGCGTGTGCTCATGTGCTGAGGGAATTAGGCATAGTGTCAGGGTGAGCACCGGTGGGAGCCCTGACCGAGAATATAGATAAGAAAGCGTTTCAAGGTCTGGTCACTGTTGAAAAACAATGCGCCATTTTTGTGTGATACCTGCTTTGCATCTTAGACGCTGTCTTCAGGTTTGCATTCCGAGCGAGACTTGCCCTCCTCCTCCTCCTCCTCCTCCTCCTCCTCCTGCTCCTCCTCCTGCTCCTCATCTTCCTCCTCCTTTTCCTCCTTCTCCTCGCCTCTCCTCTTCTTTTCCTCTGTTCTATGGCTCTTATTGTAGCTCCTATTTTCCTCTTTCACATCCACAGTTGTTTATATCAAACATGGTTGATGCGCTTTACTATGTTTTATCCCCTTTCTCTTCCTTCTCTTTGCTGCCCTGACACCTGCTCTCTGTCTTTTGTCCTCAGACCTAAAGTCTATGCACCGTTGATCCATCACGGTGGGCAGGAATGCCTTTCCCTTTGATAGCAGTTCATCCGCATGCTCAAGCACAAACTGCACAATCTGCTGCTACTGCCTAACCCTATGCTTATGCAGAACACCAGCGACTTTGCCACGGCTTTGTTGTGTTTAATGTTTGCTTATAATTTATAGTCCGCATAATTTACAGAATGCTATCTGACGCTCATCAGAATGCCTTGAACATTCAGGCTGTATTCCTCAAGCTGTTTTGTGCTGTGCTAGGCAGACACAAATCTTTATGACTGCAGTATGCTTGAAGTGAAAGATTAAAGAGTTATTAGTTTTTGGTTACCTAAAACAGTCTGTTTTAGTTTTTTAAAAACATGCAATGTTTTTGAAATTTAAAGTTATATTAAACTTATATACAAGTAAAAGTCAGCCTGTTGATGGAATTATTTTAGCAGTCCATGTAGTCATTATTTACACAAGTGAAATTTTAAAAAAAGAAAACTTTTCTTAAAGAGTGTTATTAAAATTCACAAGGTATGTAAAAGCACTAGTGATTCTAGAGGCTTAGTTTATATATATATATTTTTTATTATTTTTTTTATTAAAAAAAAATAAAAGTACAAAAACATATTAACAAACAGACACCAATTAGCATAAAAAATAGTACAATCACAACTAATCTATAGACAAGGTGACATGGTCTCTACAGTGGTTATTGCTTTATCCATTGATATCTTCGAAGTGTAAATATGTGAACCCATATACAGACATGCAAAATAAGTCAGACAATTAATCCTCTCAACAACAGAAAAAACACAAATACCAAAAATCCAAAGACAAAAAACAAAACAGGCAAACAACAACAGTAACAACAACAACAAAAAAAAAACCCACCAATAGTTGCTGCTTTGCATATTGATATCTTCGAAGTGTGTGTTCAGGATAACACATACAGACATACAACATTGATCAAATAACCCGTCATCGATTATTTCTTAGCATTAAGTGATATAATACAATAGTAGAACCATGTTAGCTCTCCTGCAAATATGTATATTCATATATACATACATACATTTTTGTCTCTTTCTTTTCTCCTTTCCCTCGTCCCATCTGTTCTTTGTTTTAGAACAGATTTCCTTCATGTCTCTTAGTTTATATTCCCACCCTCAGGTTCTTACACCAGTGATACAATACGTTGCCTGCACATGTATCGCTGATTTATTTCACTTATGAGTATGGACTCCAGTTTTGACCACTTGCCTACAAAGTCCCCAAAACTGTCTTTCTTTATAGCTGAATAATATTCCATTATATAAAAATGCCA